>CM037851.1:13452327-13616599 GCA_021234595.1 Delia radicum
TGTGTTTTTCAATATATTATCTGATTTATTAATGCAGAATTAACACACAATTTTAATTATTTATATTTAAAATTAACCATTGAAAACAGCACTATTAACAGTTTTTTTGCAGACCCAGTGCACATATAAATTTAACAGCAACTGAGTATATTTTAATGCTCGTTGGTTAAACCCAAGAAATTGAATTTTTTATTGAAAGAAAAATTCATTTATCACCCAGTTTCTTATTTTTGTTCCCGGTGAAGACAATTTGTGCAAACAACATTGATATGGTGACCAGAAGATCAAAAATAAATATCAAGCTTCCAATCAGTCAAAAAAAAACATTTTTTAGCCAAATAAACATTAGATCTGATCGACGTCATTAACTCGGATTCCTGCTAGGACCCAACATACCCGAAACAACAATTTACACATAAATTTTATAATAAAAACGGTTTATGGTAAAATTGGGTATCCGCTGTAACGTACGTCGAACACATCTATTGTTTCTATCATAATCGCTGCAAATTTTTTTTCCGCCAGTAAATAATAAATTTCTAGAAAATTTTTTAGTTCGAGGTTATTTATTTTGTTTTGTTTGCAAATGATGTCAAACCAAAATCCAGCTTGCCTGTATTTAACTCGATTTTAAACCAGATTTCGTGGAAGTGTAAATTCATTATTAGCAGTGGTTTTGGTAAAACAAAATTTATGTGTAATTAATTTGGCGATTTTTGAGAATTTTTTTCGGAAATAAAATTAAAATTGACTATAGCGGTGTTTACTCTTAGTAGCAGTGTTGCCATACGTTGAATGTTGAACAGTGCTAGATCGTTGAAAAAATAGAGTAGGAAAGTCCTAGATGGAGGAAAAAGAGTGCTAGAAAAAGTGCTAGATTTTTTTGCATATATCTCTATAGAACATTTTATACTTTCGATTTGTAAATGGATCTTCAAGATTCCATTTCTTTATGTTGAAAATGTAATATTTTTTTCAAACAGGGAAACCAAAAAGTTCAATGTGGTGTATTTATAAAGGCGATTTATGTTTTTATTGATTTAAATTCAGAAATTTTTAATATGTATAGCTCAAATATTAAAGGATATTAATGACCTTGTAAGGATCATAAACATTTCCCCTTTTTAATATAAAATTTGAATCCTTTATATTTACTTATATATTTGGTCACTTTCGAACATAAATTGTTTTCGTTTCATTGACTATAACCAGAAATACGCTGTATCATATTTTTTTTTCCTGTGCGTCGTATTAAAAATATACAAATATTTATCCATTTCGGAACAATTGACGAATTCTGGCATTTATTTATCGGGGCATGTTTTGCTCTTAATAGCATATTTTTTTAAATTTCATAAGATCATGTTTTTTGTAAAAAATATTATTTTAGAGCATATTTTAGAAATGTTTGGAATAAAAGCATTTTTTCAGAGTTTCTTTTAATTTTTAGTTACTGAAAATTTTCAATTTTTTTTTCTTTTTGTCTGGAGTTTGCGACAACCGATTTTGGAGATGCAAGCGAATTTTGAATTTCCTGTTTTAAGACTATACCGATTTTGGCATAATTAATCCTTTTCCCCCTTTTTGTTAGCAGTTTAAATAAATTTCGCAAAACTTACTCCAACCACCGCGCTAAAAAATAAGTTTTAAATACAAACGACATCTGTATCTGCTAATCGTCACCAATGTAGTGCTTTTTAAGCTTAAGCTTAAATTAACATATTTATTTCATATAGTTGGCATCACACAAAGAACGTCACTCACGAGAATTAAAAGAAGACAAATCGAAGAAAATATAATTCATAAATTTTTTTCTGCAGAATATCAAGTTAAAAAATATATTGCGCTGCATTTTCAATACTAAACAAAATTTCTAAAAAGAAACGGAAAATTTATTTAATTTCGTGAAAAACAAAGACATTTTCGTCAATTCTTTGTGTGGATTTTTTTTTTCCTTCTACTTCTGGTGTGTCTGTCTCCTTATTCTCATGTTCTTATTTTGTGTTGTGCAAAAGAGTTTATATTTGTTTCTTTTATACATATATTATAAATAAAAAGGTAAAAACATGTCAAATTATTTACATTATTTGCTGAAAGGGAATATACAAAAATCCAAATCTGCATTAAATTTTAAATTTCTAGCTCAATAACATATTTTTGCAATTATTAGTAATTGTGTTGTGCTTATAACACTGCCTATTCTGGAGACTCGAGCTTTTCTAAAACTTGGGTTCTGATGAGATCTTTAGCCAGATCGAATTGCTAGTATCAACCTAGCTATATGTTTGTTTTGCTTTGTTTTTGTAAATATACGGAGGTGGGAAGCTCGTTATAAATTAAAAATAATCTGGATGTATATAAAAACAAAAATACTAAACATAAACTGAAAAACTACTCGACAAGGTTTTTACATATAGTTCTGCTAACACTTCTGGTGCACATTTACATTACGCACGAAATCTATTTTAATTTGATTACGATAGTATTGTAATGTATGATGTGAGACACGAATTAGATTCCGAAATCTAGTTTAAACTGGATTTCAAGCGTAATGTAAACTGTACCCAAAAAGCAGAACTAGATGCATTTACATTACAATGATATTTTAAACTAGCCAGCAAAACCTCGGTAATACGGTGGTAAAAAGCTAAGCTCCTTATCCTTGCATTAATTCGCAACTGTTGGTATTACCGACTGCCCATTCGTAACACCAAATTTACATTTAAATGTTTTTATGGTATAATTAGTTCGTTTCTACATAAACTTTAATATAATTAAATTTCTACTACAAATTTGACATGTTATCGAAGTGGTTACCTCGATGTACATGCTTGTTAAAAAATAGGGTTTGTAATAGAAAAGTAACAACCTTCCACTTAAAAACAAGATACAATATTTAAGTATTATTACAACAGATAAATAACACAGGAGGACAAAATGTAACTTTTTAAAAATTAATAAAGATCTGATCATCAATTATATAAATTCAGACATGCTGATTTCAATGGTACGATATATTTAATTTTTTGATCAATGGTACATATTTCTAGAAAAATGTCTTTAAAGTTTGGAGGATTTGCATTTAAAACTTTTCGAATTAAATAACAAGACCTTTGTTCATATTTATGGCTCATATTTAAAGCACAAAACTTTATATTTAAATCATTGCTTCGCGTTTTATGTTTATTTTTACCTCGATTTACTTTTTTTACAGTTTAGCGAATATGAACGCTTAATGAACAATTGACTTGAATACGTGTTAATTCTTTAGAAAGAGGCAATTATGGAAATATTTTTACAAAAAAAATGAATTTGCATATAGAGACATATACTATATATTCGTGATTTGTCAAAAATTTTAGCTTTCCAAGTTGACCACAGAGTCTTACTTTTTAGTACTATATGTGGGCACATGTAAAAAATGTTGTTGCTAGAATTAAAGCAAAAAAGTTTTCATTTGCAGAAGTTGAAATAAATTACATTTTTGGTAAAACGCAAACTAGTGCGAATTTCAAAAAAAAAGCTAAAGCTCGTATTTACTTAAATCGTCTAAGGATTATTATATGACAATTTCACAATTAAATGACAAAAATCTCCGCACAAAAAACTTTAAAAAATCATTTTTACAGAATATCCCAGAAAAAAGAATATGTCTGAACAAATCGTTGACATGTGTAACATACCGTTGGACGCGCCTTAAAAATCGTTTCATAAAACAAACCAAAGTACATTTTGAGATGCGGGTATAGGTCTAATATATCTATCCTTAAAAGGTTAGCAATACCTATGAAGAAAAAAATTGTACACTTAATTTTTTGGATATGGTTCAGCTTTTTCACATCACCATATCAGGGAAAGCACACACTAAAACATTTTAAAAAGCGCTTATTCTTGCAGTGTCTCGTAAACTGCAAAAATTCACAGTTTGCATCGTCAATACTGCTTAGGCTGAGAGATTGCATCGTGTGCAAATGGCCATCGTGAATACCCTATTATGGTTTATTTTTGCAAACAAATATCTGTGAATCAGTAGATATTTTCGACAGAAATATCTTGCTTATTTTTAAGTTCATTACAAATAAAAATAATATGGGTACTCACGATTGAGAAAATAATATAATAAGCAGTGCTAATTTGCATCATGTTGAATCACGATCGTGAATACCCTCAATTGGTTTATTACACAGTAAAAATCACAAAATATAAAATGTTTTTTTTTTTTTTTGTGATTTGTTGTAGAATTTAATAAAATATTTGAAATACACTTATATGTGATTTTTTAAAAAATTAATTTAATGACTTACGCCTCCACTTTATAAATCTCTTGTTATATAGTAGTAAGTAACATTCTTTGAAAAATGTATTTGAAACAATTTTTTCGGAAATAGCGCGAAAACACTTGGCCGGCCTAACGATAAGGGGAAAAGATATATTTTGATATAAGAAAAGATCGTTCAAAGATAGAATGCGATGTAAGAGGTTCAATAATCTGTGGGATTCTCACGTATCTAGAGAATATAAACTTCGAACGTAAATAATTAGGTACAACAGATTTAATGACCTTATAAAAATATATATATTAATTTCGAAATTGTAAATATTGTTCTATGGAACAATCTAAAAAGTCCCTAATCGCACTAGATACATGATCACGGTAGCCAATACCATAAAAAAACCGCACAAATCTCTTAACCGTACTCAATTTTTTCAATATATAGCCCAGGGTACCAGGATCAACTTCAAGGCACTAATTAACATGAGACATAACTAGAGTGTGAGCAATTATATATTTCACTTTTATAGATAAATATAAACACAGCGGTACAATCTCCTAAGACCCAATGTTACCCTAAAATAAATAGCATCTATTTGCTCACCGAAATTATGGTATTGATCAATTCAATTAAAACACCCAAACATTTCAGCGACTTAACAAAATTAACCTCTGAACCATGAATTCTGATTCTAGGAGAGAAAAATCTACGATGTCCAGTACGAAACATAATGGCTTTAGTCTTAGAAGCATTGATGGAAAAATCTTTCACCTTCCTCGAATCATATAATCCATTAAGGAAATGCCCTTCAATTACCAAAAATCAGTTGAATATCACCTGCATAAATAAAAATTTTCACAAGTTGTAAGTCCAAAGAGTCTATACAATCGTTAAAATGCATTAAAAACAAATCGGACCAATTACAGAGCCCTGTGGAACACCTGAGTTTACGTGAACAACGTTTCAATCAACGCCATAAAGACTTACATATTGGCCACCTTCCATGCAAGTAAGATATATTAGCTTGCATACCATGACCGAAAATTCAAATTTATCCAATTTATCAATAAGAACAGCATGTTTAAGCCGATTAAAGGCTTTGGAAAGATCCAGAATACCATTACACAATTTCTATCCTTGTTCAAATTCTCCCCAATAGTCTGAGTAATACCGAAAAGCATAACTGCAGTACTATAGCCATCTTTACAAGATTATGCTGTGTAACATAACCAAGTATTTCGAGCTTTAATATGTTTTCCATAATTTTAGAATCGAAGACAAAATACTATCGGTCCTGTAGCAATTATCCGAATCTGTTTTCGGTATAGGTACAACACGAGAGAGTTCCATCCATCCGGATAAGAAGAAGTAGTGATAATCATATTAAACAAATGAAGAAGAGGCTGTAAAACATATGGGAAAACCAATTTAATATATATATTGGAAACCATATAATAAACCATCAGTTTTCAATGGAGTTGACCTGACTTTATTAATGCGTTCTACAAATCATCAGCTTGTATGCTGTTAAATGCAAAACCATCTTGTTCACCATTTAATGACACAAAGTCAAAGAGAGTTGAAATGAGTATTATCATCAGTATCAACAAGATGAAAGAGTTATTAAAGATGAAAGTTATCGTTACCAAATAAGTGCAATAGTTGTTCTTGCCCATTACACTCTGATTCATTAAGAATATTAATCACTTTCTACTTTCAGCATCATCAAACATTTTCATATAGTGTTTCCTTTGATACTTTCTAATCATGACTTGAGTTTACAAATTCCTTGCCATTTTCGTCAGTCCTGTGACTTTTAAATACCTCATATGCACTATCCCTAAGAGATCTTGTATCAATTACCTTCCTTTCCCTCATCCAAGGGTCTTTTATATTTCTGAGCCTAATCTAACTATTGATACCAATTCATATAGCTCTGAAAGCAAAGAATTTAAAATATACAATTTATAATTAACACAGTTAGTACTATAAAAAGAAAAAAAGTCAAAATACTCTATATGAGACCCAGAGCAACATGGTCAACAGTTTCATAATCTCTACTCTATATATTCCCTGTCATTAACAGACACAAATGCAATGAAATATATATTAACGCATGATAAGAGTTAAGAAATGGAACTTGACCCTGGCCAGATAAGTAAACATTTGACAAATCATTAACAAGAAACAAATCAATCAAAGAAGTAATATAACGACCAACATCCCAATGTGTAGACATAGAATTCTTGCACATAAGATAGTCAGTCCCTGCTTATTACACAAGGACCGTAAGGCAGATGCCTTGATAGGGCCAAGCACGTTACAATTAAAATTACCCATAACACTATCTCAAGTTTAAAAACTATATGGCCATTAGGACGTGTCAGTTTATGATCATCAACATTCTGAAAAAAATTGCTAAGAGGGTTTTACGACCAAGCTAAACTGCTGGAATATTTATAAGGAGAGTGTTTTTAAAATTAATTTTTTCTATTCCTTCTATGTAAAAAATCAATGGGACATAAGTCCCATAGCATGGACTAACGACCAAGTGAAATTGATCTTTGAATTGAAATTACGACAAAGCGATATTGAACTTTAAATCTAAATTACATTAAAATTCTAGCAATAACAAAATGAAATATTAACAAATTTTGAAATATATTACAACCTTAAAAATTTAGTGTGATTTTAATCCATTTATGCCGAACATAATGTTCTTATTATCTTTTAAATTTTCGTGAATGTTATTGTTCTGAAAGTTGTACAAAAAGTTGTTATGGCCACCAAACACCCTTCAATCCACTAACATTTATAATTAAACCATGTCCCATTGGTAGTAAAGGATCAACATTAGAAGGCAAGTAATAGGCGAGAGTAGTGTCGAATTTGTTTCATTAACATCTTTACTCAATATGACACATATTTTTTAAATTAATTTTTGGAATGCTGAAAACGAATATAACAAAAGTTAAAAAATAACAAAATAATTTCGTTATTATAAATGGATAGAAAACTTTGCATACTACCAGATTGATTGGAATTAGTAGATAAAGTCTAAAAATATTTCTTCTTATAAATCAAATCGTGCCAAAATTACATAAATTTTAATGCTAACAAAAAAAAATTAACTGAACCAAAACCTTGTAATTTTTTACCTTTGACGACCAATGGGATTCAAAAGTCCGATAATATATTATCGTTCTGTAGGAAATGGAATGAACCAATTCCAAATAACAACGTTTGCCAAAACTTAAATAATTGTTCTATCAGAAGTTTAATTCCTTATGTCCAATTGAGTTCAAAAAACTATGTACCAAAAATTATGAAAAAACAATTACATGGATTAAAATTGGTTTACCAATTTTTTTTCTACCCTCCGAAGTGTATCTGTTACAAATGAAACAAAAAAATAATAATGAAAAAATATTACGAGTGAAAAAAAAATTTCATTGACGTGAAAAACGTTTTTGGATGTAAAAAAAAATATTTTGTGGTGAAATAACATTTTTAATATGAACAGCTGTTGTTGCGGTGAAAGAAAATTTGAAGTGAATTTTAAGTATGTATTATTAACCTCTATCTTAGTAGAAACAGTTACGAATATAATTTTAAAAATCACAAAGTAGATTTATTTTTGTTTTAATACAAAACAGTTATTAATAAATTTTATTTTAGATTTTTTAGAATTGCTGTTGAAAAATAACAGTTATTTTAATTTTTTTTCAAATTCATGTATGAAGAATCTACTTTAAATTGTAAATTTGTGGTGATGTTATTTAGTTATTCCCAGTGTCAATATTTCATACAATAATAAAATAACAGTTATTTTATGGTAACGCTAATTTTTTTCAACAACAAACTTTTCGGAAAAATGTACATCAATCTAGGTAAAAATGAGCAGTCTATATTGTGTTTCCGCGCCGTGATTGTCGTTTCAACAGATAGACGGACATCGCTAAATCGGTTTAAAATTTAATAAGGATTAAGAATATATATACTTTTATCAAGTCTTAGACCTATATTGCGATGAGTTACATACGGAATGAAAAACATATGGCACACCTAGTACAAAAGTGACTCAACTCAAAATTTTTCATTTTTCAGAAATCGAAAAAAAAAACATTTGCAACTTTATACCAATTGAAACATAAAGATAGGCATAACTGTTTTTTAGCAAGAGTTAGCAACAACAAATACACTGATATTTTTTTAATAGATAAACAAGTGTATTGTGCATAGTTTAAGCATATAAAACCGAAAAATTAAAATTTTGAGTTGAGTCACTTTTGAACTAGGTGTGCGATATATATCCTCTTCACATATGGTGGAGGGTATAAAAATCATATTTTCCTTACTTTGAGGTCACCCTATTCGGCTATCAGACCATTGGTTAAAGTGGTGATATTATCTAAAACGGGTGCCCACGGCCTATGCGCTTGGTACTCATTGTTTTGTAAAAACACTTAGCTATAGGCTGTGTGTTTTAATACACATATAGAGCGCTCAGCACTAGCAATACGAAATACACAAACAACTTTGTCTTATTACCCACCCAGCATTTTTTGAAAATTTTAATCATATTCGAGTCTTTATGATACTTCTGCGCGACTAAAAAGCTGGAATATGCTCTCATTTTCTGATCATAAATGATACATTGTCGGTAGAAAATGGTACCCTAGCAGCGACTCTTCTTGATGACTCATTTATGATACTGTTTTTTGTTAGTTTTGGGTCATTTTATAGTCTTTTTCGAATCGTTTTATGGTCATTTATGAGTCTTCTTCGAATAAGCTACGAGTCTTTTTTGAGTCACTTATCATTATGTTAAGGAGTCTTTTTAGAGCCACTTATCAGTCTGTTTGGGAGTCTTTTTTGAGTCCCTTATCAGTCTTTTTCGGAGTCTTTTTCTAGTCATTTGAAAATATACAGTGACTCACAGCTTATTTCGTGTGTTAAACTTTAGAGAACATATTTGTTTATATTTTTAACATTAACTTAAATATTTATTAAAAATGGGCATTTTTTTAAAGATTTGATTTTTTTTAAGTTTTTTCTTGTAAATATAATAAAAATAATATATCTTTAAAAAAATACCCATTTGGACTTAATATTTAAGTTAATGTTAAAAATATTAACAAATATGTTCTTACAGTTTAACACACGAAATAAGCTTTGAGTCACTTTTTACTTTCTTAAAAGAAATAAAAGAATAATATTCAATTTAAATTAATTTATTTTTAATAAAAAACTAATACATAAAGTAAGTATTTTTTTAAATTAACACAAATATAAGACTACACCTAACATAACAAAAAAACTATGGCCCATAATCATAGTCAAAAATAAAGTGTACTTAGGATAAAGTATGCTTTAGTATGTACTTTAAGTATGAACTAAAGCATACTTTATCCTAAAGTATACTTTATTTTTGACTATGATTATGGCCATTGTCATTTCGACAGGAAGCAAAAACTTAAAAATAAAATTTGTACATTTTCATTCACTCATTACATCATTGCTTACACTTCAATGAAACTTTTATAACTAGACAAATATCCAACTTGTTGACATTTACTCAAGAATACGCAAAAAATTATCCCGTTAATCTTAAGAAAAAAAAACAACAAACAAGCAGTGTTTAATCATCTCTCTGCTCCAAATACGATAGCAAAACAAACAAAACTAATCACATTTGAAACACCTGCATTATCTATTTGCGATCAAGCAGTTTTCAATCTTCTAGATGAGCAAATTGTGATCTTATAACGAAAAAAAAACAATTACATTTTAAACACCTAGAAGATTGTTTGCGAGTGCTATATAATTGTTGTTGCGTTTCAAAACAAGCACTTTTACTCATAAGCGCGAAACATTTTCGAGTCCCTTTTAACCGTGTAAGTGATTAATCAGTTATTGATCACCAAAAGTACTCGAAAAAGACTCGTTTTGGTGATTTATCAAAAAAAACAATCTTCACTGTATACACGCAAGTGCAAAGCAACAACACTTTCGTATGCTTTGCTGGTAAACATTGAAATATTTTTTTCTTTTTTCTTTGTATGTATTGGTTTTTACAACAAAAATATTGAATAAAAATTAGTTTTCTTAAATGTATTGGTGTTGCTCTTCCATAAGGAACTTTTGGCACTCCTGATCTAAAAGCTACAACTCTTCTCCGTCGATTCAAGCCAAATTCGGCAAAATCGGTTGAGAAGTGTGTCTAATATAACAATCTGAAAATGGACATCTATATCCCAATAATCAGGAAAGGAATTATATAAAAAAGCAATTATATAAAAAAAAAATCACAATTTA
Source organism: Delia radicum (assembly GCA_021234595.1). Taxonomy (NCBI): domain Eukaryota; kingdom Metazoa; phylum Arthropoda; class Insecta; order Diptera; family Anthomyiidae; genus Delia; species Delia radicum. The sequence goes on from CM037851.1 coordinate 13,462,920, forward strand.
CAGAAGATCTAAAAAATATATGCGGAACCTTTATTATTTTATATATATATTTACTGAACTAACGACCATTATTCATATCGTTTTTTAATTTAATATAGGGGAATGTCATGAACCTTGAGGTTTTATTGTGAATTCTTCTATGAAGTTTTTATTTTTCCTAATAGTAATTTTATGATTTACAAAGTATCAGACAAATATATAGAATAACCTGCACAAGGACCACTAAACCTTGGAACGATTAAAGTAAAATTTTGAAACAAATTTAAACCTAATTTTTAATATTAATTAAGATATTTCTAGTTTCGGGCCTAAGACTTTATAGTTTACCATTTTAATGCAATATTATTGTACAAATTATTTGTACAAATAAGAAGACTGTTAGTTTTCCAAATAATCAAGCTCGAGGTCTGAATTGTTTAAATTAGTTTAAAGTATTTAATTTACATAAAAATTCTTTAATCTAGCCAATATTTCGAATAGCGTCGCTATTCATATTCCGGGCAGATATTAAATATTTACACACAAAACACTAAAATAAACTTAAGATATGCTTATTTACTTAAAAGCACTGCCTTGATTATTTGAAAAGCAACACAATTATAAAAAAAATTTAGTTTTTGCAAAAATGAAAATGCATATGCCTTGGAACTGTTCGAATACTTCCCATTTCTGTATATCCACAAGTGCACATTGTGCATTTTAATCTTAATTGTATACAAAATAATCTTCGAATTAATATTTTCACAATTATTTTTTTTTAATTCGTTTCTATGCAAATGTTTATTTGCATTGTTTCATTTCAAGAATATATCAATTCTACGGCATTAACTTCTACTTATGCAATTTAAAGATTTTAAGGAAAACTTCTTAGATTTTTAGGAATTTTAGAAATTACTTTAAATTCTGTACCTTTTGGAATAAAAATGACTTCAGATTCTGAAAACACATTACGTACATTAAAACCTTTAGATTTTTGGGATTTTCTCCCTTAAAGAAAATGTAGCATTCTGAGAACGTCTGATAAAATGGAACCAGCATGTCTAAAAATTGAGAGCTCTCATGTTGCTCTTGTTGCAACACTGATTTGAAAACACAAGAATTATAAAAAAAGTTTCAGTTAAAGATCTGAAATCAATTCGGATTGTAGACTAACTAATATAAAATAAATATAATGTTCGGATTTACGACTTTAATCGTTTTCTGTATAAAGATAATTTTTTGTGATACAAAAAAAATCTTAAAATACGCCAACATTTTCGTAGATTTTGGTGTTGGATTTTTTTTTTAGATGGTTATTTTTATATTTTTTAAATATGATAGATAGTTTATGTTTTAAATGTTGTGTTGACCAGAGTGAAGGGCAGCGGATGGAAATTTGTTTTTAATATTGTTTGTTGTTGTTCATACTCCCTGAAGATGTCATTCAAAGAATGACGAAATATTGGAGATATATAAAATAATAACATAATAAATACAAACGTGACCTAAGCTGAATTTGATCTTTTAATGTTAAATCTAAAAAAAATATATAGCGAAGGGATCATGATTATTTTTGAAAAAATTAAAAAAAAAATTACAAAAATAAATCGTAAAATTGTTTTTGAAAGACGAAAAAAAATCGAAATGCTTTTCTGTGACATGCCTGATTAATTACATTTTATTTTAAATATTGAAAACTTACTTACTAATATTTGTAACCTATTTCTATACTTCCAGTTTAATTAGTTGCTGAAAAGTTAAATTATCAATTTCTCCCAATTAAAAATAATAAAACTAGAAAACAATTCTCCCTGAAAACATACAATATAATTTTAATAAAAAACAAATACGACTTGCTAAGAGTTTGTTGTGCTTTCAAATTAATGTTTTGCAAAAAGAATAATCAAATTATATAAAACAGAAGAAGGACACCTCACATAATTCACAACCCCTTTAACTCCTTAATTCCAAATAAAACGTAAACAAAACATAGCAATTGGTGCTATAGGCAAAGCCTTTATTTCAACTTTGGAAAGAAACACAAGTCAATAGCATTAATAATACATCACAAATAAAAAAAATAAATAAAATAGGGAGGCGGCGGTGGATGAGAGGAAATTATTGTTGAAAACTATTCAAGTTTTCATAACTATATAATGAGTCGTCATGAAGGTAAGTTGGATGGATGGGATGGTTTGGTTGATTGGTATATTTTTAAATTAATTTTCAATTAAAATCGATTAACGACTTGTTGTTGTTGTTGTCTGGACTATTGTGGTTGCAAATGTTATATTTATTGTTCCTTTTTTATGTTTTGTGTTTCTTTGTTTTTTGTCTATTTTTTTGTAGGTGTCAGCTGCGATTCATGTCTTAAATCGAATTTCAATGGTCGCCGCTATAAATGTTTAATTTGCTACGACTATGATTTATGTGCCGATTGTTATGAGGAGGGAGTCACTACAACGCGCCATTTGGTGGATCATCCAATGCAATGTATTTTAACGCGTTCGGATATTGAATTATTCTTTGGTGGTGAAATGCTCAATTCAGAGCAACCACAAAGTTTTACCTGTCCGTATTGTAAGAAAATGGGGTTTAGTGATGCCACGTTACTGGAACATGTATCATCGGAACATACGGAAACAAGTTTAGAAGTGGTTTGTCCGGTATGTGCTGGGCTACCAGGTGGTGAACCGAATCTAGGTCACAGATGATTTTGCAGGTCATCTATCACTGGAAACATCGTACTGGACCACGGGAATTGATTTCATTTCTGATATCCTTTTTTAAAAACAAACAAAAAATAGTTTTTTCAAACAAAATTTAGACTAGATTTAGAATTCAGACCGAGTTGTCAGAATGTCAGTTAAATTTTGTTATAATTACACCGAAACGAATTTTGTCTGATATTTCCAAGTTTAGTAACAAAAATTTATCCGAACCACTACATCATGTGTAGAATTGTAGTCTTTATTATGATAAAAACAAAATAAAGCATATTTAAAAGGAAGTATTCCATTTACAATCTTCATTAAACTAAGTTTAAATATAATCTACATCCTAAAAACTCGGCCTCTAAGTTCTACAGCTAACTTTACAGCTAAGCTTCGAACTTTTTAATTTAACACTCCAAAAAGCATTTGATTAGCTTAACAAACATTTTTCTATTAACAAAATTTGCACATAATGTTTTAAAATGCCTACAAATTAACTCTTTTGGCAAATTAACTCTTTAACTGTTTCGTCGGAAAAATTAAAATTTTAATTTCTTTGAATATTTTTTTAAATTTCGTAAAAAAATTTTTGTTTAAATATCTTTCGGTCTTGCCATTTATAACACATTTGGTTTAATTATTTTATTGTTAATTTATTCCAAAAATACCACAAAACATATTATGGTTTTCTCCTTAACTACTTGGCACGATGAACCTTCAGCTATTCGACATGGTGGCGGAGTACGTCGCATTCCAGGACGTACACTTGGTGGCCCACGAGCACGTCGTTCTAACATGCACTTTAGCTCTTCAATGTGGGTCTCTCAGCATTGTCACCCTCTGGCCGGGAATCGGTTGATCCGATTGCTGAATTACTCTCACAATTGTCGGGTGTAAGACGTGGCGGACCACCAACTTCACAGCTGCAACAGTTGCAAATGCAAATACAATTGGAACGCCAACAAGTGACGGCAATTATTAAAAAAAAAAATTATTTAACAACGGAATTGTTAATTTTAACTAAATTTACAAATATTTTCTCCTCCCATACATAACTGTAGGCTACTCGTCAACAATTGGAACGTTTACCAAGACGTGCACATCCTTTGGTCTCATCATCGAATTCAAATGCAACCATGGCAGAGGTTATAAGTGGTGCTACTGGGTCAGGTTCTGGGCAGTGGCGGTCTTTTAAGTGGCGGTGGTGGTTCCAGTGCTAATGGTGGTGGCAGTGGCTCTTGCCGCACCAATGAATGGTCTGTGTCTGCGCAACATCAATCGCAACAATCAAGTCTGGCTGCAAATGCTTTGAATACTAGAGAAGTAACGTTGAATTCTAGCAATTATTTGACTTTCAACGATTTCGGTTGTCACCACAATATTCCTCCTTTCTACAGCCTGGTGGCAGTGGAATCAGTGGTAGCAATGGCAACAGCATGCTGGGCATGACAGTTGGCGGCTCTGGTAGTGGCGCAAATGCTGGCGCCGGTGTAGCAGGAAGCGGCAACAATGGCGCTGACGGGGCACAATCGCAATTCTTGCTCACAAAATTCATGCAACCAACATTGAGTGATGCCGAATGGGCTGAAATTGGTAGAGAACGTGCTGATCGGTAAGTCGGTCAAAGTGATATTATGTTTACAGTCTTTAAAGTTTGTTTTACTCTGTGTCCTACTGCGGAATAGTGGGTATTAAATTTGCGTTTCGCTTATTCCCAAATTTTTTTTCGTTAAAAGTTTACGGGGTTTTTTTCCAAATTCCTTTTTATAAATTTGTTTTTATGTTTTTGTTCGAAATTTGTATTGATAATTTTTAGAAACAATGATAAATTTTGAAAATGTAAAATTTTATCTTAGTACAGTGTTATATTAACATCATATAGACAGTCGCAATTAAAAATTTAAATTTTATCATTTTGAAATAAGCACTTGTAGCATTTGAATTTTTTGTCCTAATTTGCTGTTTTTTGTGCCATTTTGTCAGCAAATTTTAACTTTTTGTGTCATTTTAAACATGCAATGATAATTATAATTGCTAGAAAGATGTCACGAATATGCGGTTACTATTCGGCATGTTTTTACTATTCGGCCAAATACCGAATAGTAGCACGATTCAGTAAAATTATTCGGTTAAAAGAAAATTGCTAAAACCCTGTATTTTTATCTCAAAAATTTTGAAACTCAAGGTTTTCACAAAATATTTCCCTTAAATATGTTTTATGGTATAGTGTATTTTATTTGAAATTCATGTGAAAAATAAATAAAAGAATTGTTTCGGCAAAACAAACCGAATATTCTGTATTCGTTAAAGTACCGAATACACTATTCGTGACATCTGTAATATTGCACATTATTAGCTCTGTTCGACGTACGTTACCGCGGGTACCGAATTTTACCATAAAGCGTTTCTATTGTCCAAATTGTTGTTGTTCGGGGTAAACTGTTGTTGTTTCGGTTAAATTGGATTCCCGCGGGTAACGACGACGAACAGACCTTTTATTTATTATAGAAAAATTGCTAAAATCAAGTATAAAAATAATTTCTGAACATCGTAAAAAGTGACATACATGCATGTCCTTGTATTTCTCTTTTATGTGAAAGTAAACATTTCCAGTGTCATACCGATTAATCGTCTTGGCATCGCCTTCGGCCAAAAATAGCTAATCGGCAATCCGCTTAAATTCGTCATTGTCTTGATTGTTTGTTTTATTTATAAATTAAAGTGAATTATGATTGTAAAATGTAATTACATGACAAAAGTTTAAAATGAAATAAAAAAACAACAGCAAGTAAAGTGTCATAGATTTAAATTTTTTTTTAAATTTCAAATCACGTCGAAATCTCAACTTTACTTCTGTTTGAAATTTCTTCCTAATACAATTACTACAAAATATTTTTTTTATTTTCTTATGAATTTTTATACCCTTCATCCCACTGTCTGAGAAACTAGCATAAGGATTGTCTTTCGTTTGTAACTCAACAAAAAATTCTTTGAACCTAGCTTTTACCCCTAAATGTGAGATTAGGCCGCAAAAAAATAGATGTCCCTTTTTTGTCTCCTCTGTCGTTTGGTTTTTTTATTTTTAATAAAAATCTTGTGGAGCTTTGATTTTTTTTCATTTATCACACGTGCCATAGTTTTGGCAGCCCTGCAATGGAGACTCTCCTTTAAGTCGATGTAGCTGGAACGCGAAATACTCCGAAAAATTGAAAAACCCTTTTTTTGCGAGTGTTTTAAAAACTACATTTTTTTCTTAATCAATTTGTGGTAAGAGATCATATGAATAAATAAATATCCAAAATTCAGAGAGGGATAATTATGATTCAAAAGATAATTAGATTTTAGTAAAAAAATGCTCAATTATTTTTAAATAAAGTTAAATTTCGACTAAAATCGAATCGAATTTTTTTTTGGAATAACTAAGCAAATCAATTTACAAATTTTTAAATAAATTTTGAATCAATGAATAATGCGTCAACTTATTTACACCCTGTTTTTAGAAACGACCGAAATAATTCCTGTAGAATTAATTCGAGCGGTGTTTACTTATCATTTCCTTCGCTTAAAAAAAAACAAAATTTTACTATTATTTAATTTAATTAAAAAAATTAACTAAACATTTGTTTTATCCCTTAAATAGTTCACAATTTGTACAGGCCTTATTGCTCTCAACTTTAGCTTGTTCTTCGTTGGATCTTGATGATGATCATGAGAAGCGCGAAGAATCCCAGGAGACTACCAACAGTGATAATGTAAATAATGAAAAGGCGGCTGCAGCAGCGGCAAATAGCAACACAAACACAGCCAATGATAGTGAAAATTTTGTTGATGTGCGAGAAACAATGATAAACAATAACGCTGCAGATGCATCGGCACAAGCCACAAATGCTAACAGTGGTGTAACTGGACGTCAACAGGTCCATCAGCAGCAACAGACCTCGCCCCGAAGATTTCGTTGTTGAGGATTTTAAGCAACAACAGGCATATTCAAGCAAAAAGAAAGCCTCCAATACAGCAGCAGGCATTAAGCCATCTTCTGGTGGTGGTAATACAACAGATAGAGGCATTGAAAGACGTGGTCGTCCACCACCCACTTCGGCTGGTGGTACTGCTGCCGCTGCTACCGGTTCACAGTCGCAACAACAAGGTCAACAACCACAAAAATATAAACAAAATGCTGCCGCTAATGCAGCTACAGCAGCAATGTCGGCAGCAAATACAAATCAAATACCCGATACTAGGTAGTGTTATCATCTCCACAGACCCGCCAAATCGCTAAAACAACAAAAACAACATAAACTCAACAACAACAACAACATGAATTGCAGTAGCAACAACAACAGAGCAGAGCATTGCCGCAACAGCCGCAATAATAAAATTCACTCTTAGCAACCAAAATTAACCAAGAACAACAACTGAACAGCAACAAAACAACATCTTTTATTTTTTAAAACTTCAGCACATGGAAAATGAAGTCGTCTTTGATGGTAGTGTTTGCAGTCGTAGCATCGCGCAAAACGAACAAATCAAACTATCAACCAATCTTGACCAACTCACCCTTTTATCAGTCTCTAATGTTTGACTCGGTTCACATTTTAAATATGATTATCGGTAAGTGCTGGTCAAGAGTTTGATAGATAATTATGATAATTTTTTGACGATCCGATGGTCATCATAATGTTAGCATATGTGCATGCACAGCAGCAGTTGCAAAACAACAACATAATATTCGTTTATTAAAATAAATATAATATTATAACTATTTAAAAATTTATATAATTATAAAAAAACAAAAGGAAAAAACTCTTATTGTAATCATAACACTAAAAAAATTGATATTCTTTTGTATTGAAGTATGGAGAAAGTACGTACACAGATTAAAGGAGAGATTTTTTTAAAAAAAGGTAAGTATATGCTTATAATTAGCCCTTTGTAGATACAAGCTGCATGCAAAAAGTTCTTTAATTTTCATGTTTAACGTAAAATAATTTAAAAAGTATTGGCCTTTCGCTATAGTTACATATACAGTGAAGAGCATGCGTGAGTACATGTTAGACTTTATACACCTAAAGATTCAGGGCGAAACATTTTTGACACTAGAACTAATGTACACTCTTCTAAAGGTATAAGGTACAACATTCTCCTATTTTTCACTTTCCTGTAAATATATTTTTTATAATACTTTTAACGGCCTTTTCACCTTTAGAAAAGTATACTTTAGTTCTAGTGCCAAATATTTTTCGGCCTGAATCTTTAAGTGTAAAAAGTACTTACATGTACTCACTAGTGAACCCCCCTATGCATCATTTTAAGCTTCATACATCTACAATCCTTAAAAACACGCCCGATTTAATGTTACTCAAAACACATTTTTTAATAACAAAAAAAAAATACAACTTTGTATATAGTTACTTTTAAAATATCGAAAAAGAACGTTATAAACGGGGTCTTTGAACCGACTTAGTAACACCTAAACATAAGATTGGGAAGCTAAAAAAACATTGGTACCTTAAATTTTTATTCTCTATAACATATCCGAAGTTTATTAAGATCAGCCGGTACGGGTCGGTAATGGTGAGAAAGGAAAATATGCACTGAAATAAAGGAAAAAGTGCAATTAAAAAAAAAACTTTCAAAAATCAAAGCTTAAAAAAAATATGTACATTAGGGTGATAACTTTTTTTGGACAAAATTCTCCCCAGGGGTTTTCTAATGGCAAATATTGTATTAATGATAAAAAAAACTATTTCAGTTCAATTTGGTAAAAAAAAACCGTACGCACCGACAGCGATTTCTAAAATGCCTTTAATATATATTTTTTAAATTTTTTTTAATAACAATTTTTTTAAAATATGGTTTATATATATGTAAGTAAGCAAACTTGGAAGAAAACTATTCCATTGTCTCGAAAATGGACTTTACTATTGAAATCAGCATGCCTTAATTATATAGATGTGATGGTCAGACGTTGAGGCATCAAAAAAAGTTTTTTTTTTTAACTTTGTTTGATTCGAAATTTTAACGCGTTTGGTGCGTACCCTTTTTTAACGATAGCGAAAAACTAAAAACGCAGTTCTTAATATTTGTCCATGCCCTACACGATTTTGTCTGGGGAGATTTGATATTTGCAAAAAATGCAAAAAGTTATCACCCTAATGTACATATGAAGGGCTTATTATAAAAACTTGATAAGCCACATTTTATTTTTAGTTTGTTTTCGCCTTTTAAAGGTTAAAAGATGAAAAAATATGACTTTTGCAGAATGTTTATACTCTAGGTACTTGCAATAAGTGTTTAAGCAAGACTTCTATCAAGTATTAATCAATGGATGTCTGGAAAACAGCAAACATCCATTAAACAATAAATGTGGCTTATCTAGTTTTTACAATAAGAGCTTCATATATAGAAAAAAATTAATTTTTATTTTATTAAAATTAATATCTTTTTAATAGGAACAGAATCTTACGCTTTTCTTCGGTTCAGCAAGATTTTAAAATGTAAAAATAAATCAAAATTTTATTTTGCTTTTTTAACCAAGCCGTTTCTACCGCTCTCATCTAAAAAGTTGAACTGTTTTTTTAAGAGTTTTTGTAGAAAATGTTAATAATTTGTTAACAGTGGTAATTTTAATTAAATAATTTTTAAGTTGTTTTAATTAAACTTAATTTGTGTGCATAACTAACACAAACTTTTAAATACTTAAAAAAAAAACATTGAAAACAGCACTATTAGCAAATGTTAGATGAGAGGGATAGAAAAATGTTTTTTTTTTTCTTTTAAAAAAGTTTTTCTTTTTTTTTTACTTTTTTGTAGTTTTCTTATTTTTTTTTTTTTTTTTTTGCCTTTTTTCCAATATTTTTTGCCATAAACACAACGGATAATGACAAAGATTTATAAATATATATTAAAATTTAAACAAATATATTTCTATCGAATATCTGGTAAACAATCAAATATAAAGCTTCCTCATCGCATTTGCAGCTAAAATACTGAATTTTACAGACTACTAAAGTTTCGTTAATCCACCAAAAAGGAAACTAAAGAGCTCGCACAATGGGGGAAATCGAACTTTTTTGAGTAAATTTGCCTACAGCTCAGTTTTATTTAGAAATCGGTCATGAAGACTCGATTTGGAATTTAGTCAGCTATTTTTTAATATTCGTTTAAAAGGTTGACATTTTAGGTGAATTTGCTTAAGAAGTTGCTGTAAAATTTGACTACGATTGCCGTTAATAAGGCCGATTAAAACATAATAAAACCCATCATCTCTAATAGTAAAACATTTTGCAAACTTTAATAGAGAATCAGTTTTATTCAAATAATACATTTTTCCTGACGTCAGGCAAAATGCAACTTAACTAACATTTATATTTGTATAACAGAGGAAGAAAAAAACTGCAATAAACATTTTAACAAATTTGTTATTAAAACTGATGATTACAGTTATAAAATTATTAAGCCTTGTGGAAAAATAAATTTAAATTTTTACAGAGCAGAGATTTATTGAACGCATTTAGTTTAGACAAATATATTTTAGTGTTACAATAACACCGGTTTTAAAAAATTTGTTTTGTGATTTTGCATTTAACCTGACGTTAAACAAAGTTAGAAGTTTTGTTAGGAAACCACTAAAATATATTTACAATAATGATGTACTTTGTATATCTGCTAAATCATCCAAAGACGTAACCACCTGATGCAGACAAAAGAAATTCTCAATACAGTTTTTAATGTGGTATTCGTCTGAAAGAATTTAAATATGTATTAGTTTAATTAATGTCATTAGTTTTTAAGGAACATACTAAATAATTACCAGGATATTGATTTTCCATAATAATACAACGTGCCAGGTGTTTAGCCATTTTTTAAATAAAAATCGATTACCAATTAGACCATCTTTCATAGGTTTCATAAGATGTTTAACAACCCAAGGTGATATGCGTTTTATGCAGCTGCCAATTAAAGTTTCATCCAATTCAATGCTAGGACTACAGGGGGTAAATTCATCATCACTGTCTTCACCAAATAGTTGAGAAAACTTCCATTTCATAACATCGTGCCAACGTAAATCTTCTTCAATAAGACGAGCCAAAGATTCGCTCAGCTTACGTCTTTGCATAAATAACTCACAGGGCCAAATACTTTTACTTAAATCGACACATTTGAAGGAAGTGTTAACGCAATTATTGAATTTTACATTAACAGGTTCCAAGGAATTGTTTAGAGATGCAACAGGAATTTCTTCAATGACATCTAAAGTCAGTGTACTGTTATCTTCTAATGGCTTTCAAAGCAATCATTATTAATTGTAGATTCTTCAATTTCTTTGAGAATTTTACAAATTTGTGGATCATCTGGTTCGTCATTGGGATCTATACCAAAAATTTCATCTAATTCTGTTTTCTCCTCATTAAACAAACGAGCCAATTCCATAGCCACACTATCGTTATCATCATTATATTGGTCCTTGGCTGCTACTTCAACAACATTAATAACTTGTGGCATAGGAATTATGGGACCATGATCCGGAGATGATATTTTTGTTATTATAGATGCTGTCGGACTAAATTGTGCTTCTTGTTTACTTTTATGATGTTGTTCCTTGTAAGGTCTATGATGTCCACTACAAGATTTACGTTTTGTATGTTTATGATTTCTTTTAGAAACTTTATAATCATCATTGTTAGTTAAAGGGCACTTTTTCATCATAACTTCAGCACATTTTTCTTTTTGTAAATGTTTTTGAAACATTTGAATTTTTTCATCTAAAGTCATTATGGGCTCATCATTATAATCATCTTCATCTAATTCATTATGCGGCGGCAAAGGAATTTCGTGAATATCACTTTCAATGGATATGAAAAGATCGGCTTCAGTTTGTGTTTCTTTGGTTAAAGTTTTTAATTTTGTTTCCTCTTGTATTAATATTAGCTTTTCCAGTTGTGTAATAATTTTTTTTTTCTTGAGTTGAACGTCTAACAAGTGAAATCTATAGTTTAAGGATAGAAAAAGATCATTGTTGATTGGATTTTTCTAAAATCAGGTGTACAAATTTGGCTATAACGACAATGTCTAAATGTTTGGTTAAAAGTAACATTAAAAAAAAAATAATTAACTTACAATCTTAACCATAGCTCTTTGATAAAATTGAGCTATCATACATGCTTTAACAGCTTTATCCTCCAACAACTCAGCTGCTTTTTTAATTGACTCTTCATATATTTCATCATTATTCTCTTTATTAGCGCCATTCTTCTTATGATTTATTTTTGAGCTTAATAAATTTTCCTGCAGTTGTTTTTTCAAATAATTCAAATAATGTTTGCGTACCTGTAATTTTGATTAGTTGTTTAATGCAAATGGGTCAAAAACATGTTTTAATTGTAAATACCATTTCTGTTAAGCGCGTTAAATCTGAATCCTGCTGTAGGTCAGAGAGTAGTTCATTGTTATCCAGTTCATCATCGGCGGCATCTCCTTGGTCAGCGTACATAATGCTCAATTAGTTGCGGTTATTTATAAGTTTAATTAAAAATTCAATTTATTTATATAAACGCTGATGACAGCTAAAATATAAACAAACTTTTTCCAAAACATCAAAGTATAGAAATAAAAAAGGGCCTAAATCAGTGTGGCCGTCTTTCTTTTTATTCTCAAAAAAACGGGACAGTTCAAGAATCAATCAAATAATTGTTTATAATTTAAAATGAGTTTAGCAAATCGATTCGTTCAAAATTAAATAAAATTTAAAATCAAATTAACGAATGATGTTTTTAAAGGTCTAGTCAAGATATATTTATATAGGTAGTCTTACTATAACAACAACAACACACAACTACAAACAATACAAAAACAACAAGCATTTTGTTGTTGCGTACAGTACAAAGAAATGTCAAAATCAGGTAAGAGGAAGATAAACAGCTGGGCTACTAAGACTACCTATATAAATATATCTTGGTTCTAGTACTCAGTATCTGAACACAATTTCAATTCCATTTTTTTTTTGTAGTTTTGGATATTTTTCAAGCGTCGACGGTGTATAAATTTGTTTAATTATGGTAACTCTGCCAAATATACATATCCACTTTTGTTGCGGTTCTATGACAGGGGTAGCAAGCCTTTTTTCCTTACGTGCCAAAAACAGAACCTTTATTTAACATTTTCCTAAATTCAATAATAAATAAATTCAATTTTTCATTGGACTTTAAAAAGTGGCAGGTACTAGCAAAGTATTTTATCTTTTTCGGCAAATATAGTGTCCAAAACACCATTGTTGTGGTTTACGTTTTTAAAATCAATCCTTACACACATTTTTTTTAATTTATTAATTTACCGTCATCGGTTTTAATGCACATTTATGTAGAGAAAATTAATATTTAAGCCTTTGATAACAGAATTTTTCGGTGATCCGGTAACCAAATTCAAAATTTTTTTAAACTACAGACAAAAAAATTGTTGCCAAGTAAGAGCATATCAACTTTTTTTTGTGTGTATTCAATAAAACGCTGCGTGTCACCAAAAATTGGATTGCGTGCCAAAGTTTTGTAAGCCCTGTTCTATGATGTTTGTTTCATTCTAAAACAGTGTTGTATTTTTAGGGATGATTTATTATTATTCCATTAGAACTATTGTAATAGAATAAATAAAACCAAAAATTCGTAGTGCATTTTACACATATGGGCAATTCCTTGACGACGGATTCGCACACTTTTAGTTGAGCCAAAAACAATAAAGGAATATAAAGATGCAGTATATATCCTCAGTGCATTGAAGCAAGGAAGAGTACTAAATATGATGATAAACATTGGGCAGAATCAATAATGTAGTAAAAAGATATAAGCAAATATCAGCTAGAAACGGAGGCGACAAATACAGAAATTATTTGTTTGCTTATATCTTTTTATTACATTATTGATTCTGTCCAATGTTTATCCTCAAATTTAGTACTCTTCCTTGCTTCAAAACACTGAGGATATATACCGCATCTTTAAATTCCTTTATTGTTTTTGGCTCAACTAAAAGTGTGCGAATGTCGCGTCCGCCGCCCAGGAATTGCCCATATACACGAACGAGATAATTAATACCCTGTTTTTGTAAAGCGAACGAAATAATTCCTTAAGAGGAATGTGTGTATTTTGTTATTGTAACAAAAGCAAAATACATATTCCTCTAGAGGAATTATTCCGTTCGCTTTATAAAAACGGGTAAACCTACTCAAAATTGTTCTTTATTTTATTACCACATACTGTCACAAAATGACGTTATATGGTAATAGAATAAAGAAGATTTTGGGAGTTGGATAAACTAAAACAAAGAGTACATTCATGATCCACATTTACACAGGATGCAAAATATCTCAACACGTTATATCAATTTGCCCAGCCTTGAGTAGTTATGACAACGCAAACCTGTACATTTTTAAATTGTGTGCAAAACACCATTGTGAAAACCTTAAATTTTAATTTTGTCTAAGTGGATTATCAAGGAATCTCTAAACCAGGATGTTCAAACATAAACGTCGCCTGGAAGTACATCAGGACAAACGATTGTTTGCAATCGATCCGGAAAAATGTGAGCACAGTGAATGCTAAGAAATGCTACGGAACTCGGAGAAAAGATTTCTTTTTCCAAAAGTATTACAGCACATGTTAAAAACTGTAAATTTTTTTCATTTAAAATTACTAAGCCAAGTAGATTCACTTAAAAAATATTAATAGGAGGTAAAAATGTAAAAAATTCAAATTAAATTAATAAATCCCACTAAACTGTTTATTACATTTTATGTATGTATTTATTAATGTTTTTAACCTTTTAATTTTGTCTTCAACTAAGCTATTTTTTTATAATTAAATTTTCTTTAAATATATTTTAACTTTTTGAATGTATAATAATAATATATAATTCATTTTAGTTTTTAATTTTAAATTAAAACAATAGTTTAAGAAATTTAATCGAATAAAATAAAAATTATTATAAGAGTAAAACTTAAATATTCTTCAAATTTTAGTATTTATTAAAATAAAATAAGGGATTACATAAAGAGATTATTCTGTTTTATTACAATATATTAATAAACTGCAGAAAAGTGTTTTTTTTAATCTCTAAAGGATATACATACATGCTTTAAACATTTAATATTTCTTAAAGTTTTAAAAGCCCAGCCAGCAAATTTCTTAGCCCTCAAAATTCATGACACTAAAATGAGTCAAGAAACTGATGTATTTTGAAGCCCTCTTATTTTGGAATCAAAAATGATTTAAATGTTAATCTCTTTTTTGAGGTTTCAATTTTTTTTGTCAAAAACACATTTATAGACAAAAATAAGAGCCTTCTAAAAAGAATCAAAAAATACTCAAAAATATAAATAAATAAATTAAAAAAAAAAAATAAATAATTTGATTAAAAATATTTTTCAAATATGAGTCAGAAAAGTAGTGGAATAATAGTTTTATTTATTTTTTGAAAACAAAACAAAAATGTAAAATTTCATTGTGCGCGGTTTTGCAATAAATCGCTTTAAAATCTAATGAATTTGGCAAAAAAATTAAAGGCGAGAATTGGTACAACAAGACAAACCGGAAGAAGTGTAGTGATTGTTTAAAAAATATCTTAAACAAGACTTTCGGACTCAGACATGTCTCAAAAGAGGTTCTAATCTACGATGGAAATTTAGATTCATTTTGTTGACTCAAATATGATTTAAAAAAGAAATTTTTTCTTCACATTTTTGAGACCAAAACGAAAGCTCTTTTGAATAACCACTTTCATACAAAAATTCGAAATTTTAATAATGTTTTTTGACTCCTACTCATTTTTGAGACCGTTTGATGGCTGGGAGTCTGTAAAATATTTAATTTAGTATATTTTAGTATTTTATTTTGTTTTTACATTATTATAAAAGAATATCTTTTTCAAAGTTACATTAATATTTTTGTTTATTATATAAATATTTATAGGCAAAATAATTGTTTTTTTTTCGAAATTTAATGTGACAATACAAACATTTTTACAACTTTTATTATAATTTATAGTTATTAAACAATAAAAAATTGAAAGCTTAATGATCTTTAATTTTTCAATGAGTCTTTTTTTAAATAACCAAAAAAAAAAACCAAATAAAGTTTTTGTATTTTTAAAAAAGTACTTTAAAAAAGCCAACTTCATTATGCCTTAATGAAATTTCTTCGTTTTGTATTTGCATTTACAAAAAAGAAGTATTTACCCATCAATTCATAAATTTCAGTTAACTTTAATTAAAATTCGTTTTAAAGATATTTAAATTAACTTTTTTAATAGTGCAAACCGGTATAAAATAAGAATTCATCTTAATTTAACTGAAAATTAAATAGAAAAGAAAGCGTTAATTTTTGAGCTTGTTTAAATAATATTAACTTAACCCTTTAACGAACATAAAAGTCGACTTTTTCTAAAAGACAGTCATTTTTTAACTTTTCCCTTTGATTTATTATTGGGAATTAAAAAAAAGGTAAAAATTACTCG
The DNA here is from genome assembly GCA_021234595.1 of Delia radicum. Classification (NCBI taxonomy): domain Eukaryota; kingdom Metazoa; phylum Arthropoda; class Insecta; order Diptera; family Anthomyiidae; genus Delia; species Delia radicum. The sequence goes on from CM037851.1 coordinate 13,479,113, forward strand.
GCCTGATTACGGTTGTCGAATTTGTAGTCAAAATTTTAGACTCCATATAAAGCAACTTTTAAACAGTACACATAAACAAATAAGTGCAACTTTTTATAAAAAAAGCTTTCGTAGCTAATTTTTTTGTAAAAAACAAGAACGTTTCTTTCGTTTTTAAGCCTTTATGACACCTGCGTTTTTGCATCAACTTTACCAGTGGTTTTCTATAAAAAACTTTACACTTTTCGACATTCCGTTTTGTTTTTTTAAACATTTTGTAGAATAACCCTGGTAAGTTACTGCAAAAAAGAAGGTGTCATACAGTCTTAACGAAAAAAATTTAGTGCAACCAGGGGGTTTCATCAGGGCTGTTTGCTTACAGAACTTCCCAAGAAAAGATGAGATAATCCGCCATAATTCGACGATAAATTAGAACAGATAAAGTAAATTGAAAAATAAAAAGTTAATAAAATCGTGTTTAGAAACAAAACAAAACTAAATATTTAATAATAACTTCACTTTAAAAGTTGTTTTTTGTACCAATTTATTTAAGAATAATAAGAAACCCCTTCTCTTTCGTAACGGAAATGCACTCAAATTTTAAGAGATTGAATTTGCTGACATTTTCGTCTTGGAATCTATTTCGCCTATATGCTTGTTAGTGAAGCCTTTTAAAATTTAACGAAACTAACGAAATCATTCAAAGCTACTTTTTTTTATTGTAATATATAAGAAAGTTTCTTTTATTTTTATTTAAAAACTTTTCTTATTTTACGAAACTAACGAAATAATTCGTATCGTATTTGTTCGTAGACTATAAGAATCTCAATGTTATTTTACGAAATAAATTATTTAATAAAATTAAAAACATGCAACATTTTAAGATTTGCAAAAATGTTCTTGTCTATATTTTGTTATATTGTATACAATTTTTTTAAAATGTTGCTCTGATTTTTCTACACACGAAAAAAATTATAAAATCAAGCAGAAACAACATTAAATTAAATGGAAACAGTTTAAACCAGACAAAGTTTTTTTTCTCTTTATTTTAAATACATCTCTACTTTTTTGTATAGTGCGGAAATAACATCTCTAATGTTGAAATATTAATTTAAATACGAAAAAGCTTATTTTAACTTACTTAATTTAAAAATGTTCGCAAAAGAAATAAGGATGTTAATTTAAATATGATACAATAATTGAAGAGCTTATAGTAAAAACTTGATAAGCCACATTTATATTATCGCCGGTTTTATCTGTTTTCTAGTCACCTATTGATGAGTATTTGATAAAAGCTTTGCTTGAAATGTTATTACAAGTATATAGAGAATAAAAGTTCTGCAAAAGTCAGACTGTATGGTTAAAAGCAAAACTTTGAAGTCAAAAACCATTAAAAATGACTTATCAAGTTTTTACAATAAGCCATTCAATTGATCTATGATTTTATTCTCTGGGTATCCCTTCTTTTTCATTGATTTTTATGAATTTTAAAGCGCGGGTAAAAAATATGCTCGTTATATTTAAAAAAAATATTTCGTAAAACGGAAAATATATTTAGTACATTATTTAAAAAACTTTCGTAAGTATTCATATATTTTACACCAACTATGAATTATTTTAGGTATAGTAGATTTGTTTAAAAGTTGTATTTTTAACGAATTTTCAGCAACTCCGATATTTTCTCAAATTTGATTACGACAACTGTAATAAGGCCAATTACAACCACTAAATGTGATTTTATATAAAAATTTGTTAAATGTGGCTAAATTTTTAAAGAATGGAAAATAATTATTAATAAGACCCACATTTTAATTTGTTTAACCTTCATACGAACATATAAATAATTGGGCCATTTCTTACTTAGTGGTCCTATAGCAATGAACATTGAACGATTGAGTTTGGAACAGGCACAAACCCCTTAAGGTCGACAATATGACCCCACAAAGTAGGCTCTTTTTGCATGACAAATTCTGAGTTATAGCAAATTTTTTTGTTTCTAAGGCATAACTTTGAAAATTTCCTGTTTTGTACCATTGGAAAAGAAATATCACGTAGATTACAACATTTTTATAATGAATTCAATTTAGCAGAGATAACAAAAATTTGTGAAATTCTAATAGGAAGGTATTGTTTGTTAAAATGTAAATTTTCATTAGCGGTTTTCACTCTTGGTGTTATATTTACTTCGTGTTATATTTACTACGATTTGTTCACAACAAAGCGTGAGTGTCTTTTTTTAATGTATGGTAAATTTATAAATCAGCTGATTTTTGTTGTTCGCCACATTTATTAAAAATTATTTTAATTTGAGAAAAATTCCAAAATTTACAGAAAAAATCACAAATTTATTACTGCAAAATGCTTTCGTTTTAAACTGGGTTTTTCGATATTTTGTTTATTAATTTTTAAGTTTTTCCAATAGTTAACAAAAAATAAATTTTTTTGACGGCAGAACAGTCAGCTGTTTTTTGCTGATAAATTTAACACGCGTGTTTACCACAGTTTTTTGTGTGGTATTTTGTCACAGCGTGGTAAATTTTAGTGCAATACATTTTGTTCTGGTAAATTCTTATAAATTTATCAAACGTACACCATTAACCAGATCTAAAAGGGTTGTTTACTACCAAGAGTGAATACCGCTATTATTTAAAAAAATATTTTTTAATAGACATAGTCCAATAATATTTTTGGACTTAAATAGATTTTAAAGTTCCAAAGTTGAAATTGATGTTACAATTTAAAATTTTCTGTAAACAAACCCACAACTCCCAAAAATAAAAATTTCCAAAAATGGATTTTTTTTTTTTAACTTTTTGCTAAAATGTCTTTATTTAAAGAAGATTGGAATTGACTTATCAAAGGAATTAGGTATAAGTTGGAGTATTTACAACCGCAATTGGAAGCGTGTATATTTTGGAACAGTGGGTTAAAGTTGACATTTGCCTTAGAAATTTGCCAACTTTAGAAGCGGCCGGGGGAAAAGTATATACGAATCAAAGATTTTTTTTAACACAACTTCAATAAACTTTTCAGAATAGAATGCATATTTTATACACATGTGAACAATAAAATAGGTGTGATTAAATGTAAGAAATTTAAAATAAAAAAAATTACAGAAATCTATGGAAAAATTTCCAAAATTATTTTTAGATTATAATGCAACAACTCTACATTTCATGCAACAATCTAAAGATAGTTTTGTGTTATTTAAAAAAAAGAAAAACAATAAAAAATCATTTAAATTCCTAAATTCGAGTTGTTAGTAAGCACATTTTATGAACTGTTCAGTAATCTGGAGCTTTTGCTGGAAATATGGTTATGGACATTGTATTTAATATTTAGATTTATTTCTGTGTCAATAATCATATCATATAGTTTTATTAAAATAGACCTTAATTGGGTCCCTCTATTCGCAAAAAACTGGACCTGAGTCGGACCAAATTTAAATTTTTTTTGCATTTTTAAATGGAAATAAAAAATAATAAAATTTTTAATGGGACTTTTACATTTTTTTTATTATGTGAGATTTTTTTAATTGGCAGATTCCAAAGTGTTAGTTTAATTGAACAGATTCCAAAATGTTAATTTAATTTAACAGATTCCAAAATGTTAATTTAATTGAACAGATTCCAAAATGTTAATTTAACATATTCCAAAATGTTAATTTAATTTAACAGATTCCAAAATGTTAATTTAATTTAACATATTCCAAAATGTTAATTTAATTTATCAGATTCCAAAATGTTAATTTAATGAAAATCGGATAAGAAACAAATGAATATTGAGCACTAAAATTTTTTTATGCAAAAAGTGACCTACTTTGGATTGTCATATTGCCGACCTTGACTGGAGCGTGAGGTTCAGCGTCAAAACTTAAGCTTGCTATTACGTCACTTATGCCTGTTCCAAATTATTTCCTAAAATTTTCTGATATATTCCACTGTGGCATGTTGTATCGACGAGAAGGTAAAAATGTTCGTACTTAGCGCAACATTTTTTACCATTTAGTCAATATGAATGTTCGTATTAACATAAAGATTAAAAACATTGAAAATTCAGTGGGAAAAATCAGTAAAATGGAAATCAATTATTTTGGTCGTCTGTGCACAGCTTTGTTCCCAGATTTTTATAATTTAAACATTAGTATTCGTAAATAATCAAGTAATGACTATTGAAGCCCTAAGAGTTTAAAAAATGTATTTAAAACTACGCTTTAACATACACTCGTTAAATATTGATCTTTAAAAAACGCTATATTGATAATTTGCTTAATACGAATTAAATACAGGTATTAGTCATTCAAAATGCTTACAAATGTCTGCCAACAATAAAAGGCTTGTGAGAAAAGGGTTAATATTTTTTTTTTTAAATAGCTCTTGTTAGTTTAATGTTTTTGTTTTTTTCTATTTAATCCAAATCAACACTATCCATTTTTTCAAAACCAAATATATTTTCTGAACGTTGATTTGAACGTTGCTGCTGTTGTTGACTAGAAGTGGATGATCTATTATTACCAGCAGCATTACTAGTACCAGGTTGTTCCAAATTATTACTAGCATTTGGATTTTGTTGTTGGTGTATAGGACACATCGAAGATGAGTTTCCATGCCGATGATGATCGTCTGCATTATCCACCATATGAATATCATTATCATCTTCCTCGTCGCCATTTAGAGACTTACGACAAATAGGACAGGTACCATGTAAATTTAGCCATGGCACAATACAATCCTCATGATATAAATGAGAGCAGGGCAACTTGCGTACTTTTTCATCAATCTTAAAATCTTCCCAGCACACAGAACATTGTAGTTTACGTTCAACTTCTTCGGCGGTTATTTCTACCTTGGGTATATCATTAATTTTATCCTTAGCTAATGGTGGAGGACCCGAGGTTTCCATTTGATTTAGTAATTGGGTAACAATAGTATCTAAGCCTTCACGACCCCAAGCATAATCCCCCAAGTTTCCCATAAATAATAGTGGGGAATTATCGAAAGTATTCATTTCACCAGCCACAGTACCACCGCCAACAGAAATGGATTGTAAAAAGTCTAATAGCACATTATCCAGACGATCTAAACTTTGTGGTCGTACACGACCACCACCAGTAGTGGGTACGGGACCTAAAGAAACAATACCTCTAGGTTGGGAACGCATTGATGCACTAGGATTAATATTTATCTCCAGGTTGGGACCATTACGTGAAGCTAATAGATTGGCTATTTGGCCACGTAAGGCCTCTAGTTGTTGCTCGTCATTGCCCCCCACCATAAAACCAGCATTACTACTGCTGCCACTACTTCCGCCACCCCCAGCACTACTAACATTTGAAGCCGCAGCTGGTGGTAATTCTTCTACAAAGCCTCCCGAACATAAGGGGCATATGTAATCGGTAGTAGTATTAGGAATGTTAATTTCCACATCACACATGTGGCAATAGAACCTTGTTGGCACGGTAGGCCTTTCCTCTACAACAGCTTCAGCCATAGCAACTAAAGGGTTTATTGTTGTTGTACTTTTTTGACAATAATGCACCGCTTCACCGGCTTAAGGAATAGTAGAAAATTAGCTCTTCTTTGCCTTTTTCTTTTGTGTTAATTTTAACTTTTGGAAGCCGTTAGTGCAAATCTGTTCAATTTTCTTTTTGTTACAAAACCAAATAGATAAAATTTTGTCTATTTTGATTTCTTGACGTTTTTATATCGTTTTTTTTTTTTGCTCCCGATTTTATTTTGTACTTAGCACACCACACTGTTTCTATAGTTTCACAACTTGTCGGAAAATTTTCGTAATAATTCTTTGTTGTACGTGTTTATATTAATATATTTATTTTTCAGTTCCTTTTTTGAAATATTACTATTTTTTTAGTTGAATTAAGTGTTTTTAAATTTTTTACCAATAAAGTTTCGATTTTTTTATACAATTTCTTTTTTGCAATGGCCCCACTACTAGTAATACCAACTTATTGCTTATGGAACTTTTTGGGCGCTTTTTAATCAACTTGAGTCATTTTAAAAAAGTTGTTAAAAGAAATTTAGATGAGTATAAAACGGCATTCACACTAGATTGTAAAACTGTTTTTTTTTTTGCCAAAACTAGTGAAAAATGTAAAAAAACTGTGAATATACGTTTTTTTTTTTAGCAAAACGCGTTTTTTGAATTGCTAACTTTGGTAAAAAATTTAAAAATTTCTCATTTAAAACCGTATCCCTCGAGAAAACGAATCCCGTCGGATTGACTCGAGCACAAAGCATTCTATGTACAGGAGGCATAGAAAGTGCAAAGGCATTCAAAGTGCATATAGTCAAATATTCACATGAAATTATTACTATCAAAAATTAATATGAGTCACGATTTCACCATCTTGATCGGCGTCTCACGGCGAACTAAATTAGGAATTAATGTGTTAAAAATTGTACAGGCCTATATAATTAGCCTAAAGGTATTTTGTGAAAAGTTGTTAAAGTTTTTCTTTAAAAGCCATCTCTCTTAGAAAACTACTTGCGCTGACAATTGAACCTAAAGCCACATTCTCACCTTAATGCTAAACACGTTTTGCCAAAACACGTATTTTAGCTCTTTACAAAAGCACTTTATTCTTCTTCCTTATTTTGGCAAAACTCAACAACATTGAGGATACTTATACGGAAAACAGTGTTTGCATTTATGTGTGAACGTGGCTTAAACCAAACAGTTTTTTTTCTTTATTCCATTACTATATAATGTCACAAAATGACGTGATATGGTAAAAAATAAAGAACGAAAACGAGATTTCGTGTCGTTTTCATGGGAATGGCATATAAATTCCTTAATAAGCCCCATTATTTTAAATTATACTTGACATCACTGCATTCTCAAATATGGCATCCCTTTCTTATAACAGCATGGTTGTAAAATAGTACTGAAAAATTATTTATCACGGCAATACTAAAGAAACAAAAAGTCATCGTCTTTGGTGAATCTAAAAGCGGCATTTGTTTTGCAATTTTATTTTGAGAATTTTTGCAAATTCACTAAAAGTTTTTATTAAAACTTAAAAAAAATTAGACACCAATAAAATTTAAGGAAACATGTCTATCTTGGCTTATAATGGTGGTTGCGTTGTGGCGATGCGTGGCAAGGATTGTGTGGCCATTGCAACCGACAGACGTTTTGGTGTTCAGGCCCAGACCATTGAAACAGATTTTGAAAAAGTGTTCCAAATTAATCCCAGAATGTTTTTGGGTTTAGTTGGCTTGCAAACTGATATCTTAACTGTCAAAGATCGTTTAACATTTCGCAAGAATTTGTATGAGATCAGAGAAAATCGCGAAATGCAACCTGCCCGATTTTCAGCAATGCTTTCGAGCTTTTTATATGAACATCGTTTCGGACCATATTTCATTGAGCCAGTCATTGCTGGTTTGGATCCGAAGACTATGGAACCATTTATTTGTAATATGGATTTAATTGGTTGTCCCAATGTGCCCGACGATTTTGTAGTAGCTGGAACTTGCGGTGAGCAGCTGTATGGTATGTGCGAAACTCTGTGGAAACCTGATTTGGAACCCGATCAATTATTTGAAGTGATTTCACAGGCTATGATAAATGCGTTTGATCGTGATGCTATCAGTGGTTGGGGTGCAACAGTATATATTATTGAAAAGGATAAAATTACTTCAAAACTTTAAAGACACGCATGGATTAGAGAGGAAAAAACGGAACTTGTCTACATATTTTTTTTTGTATTTTGTAATTAATTTTTCAATTAAAAAAAAAGAGGTCAAAAGGATGAACTGTTTTAAATTTTGAAGAAAAAAAAAATTAAATAAAGTTTGTTTTAAACAAATGCATTAAAAATTATTTTCATTTTGTAGAGTTGCTTTAGAGTAGAAGTTTTTTAACCAGCGGACAGTTTGGAAAATTTGACTTTAGCAAATTTTCCTACAGTACACAGTTTCAAACGAATTTGAAAAAATCAAAAATTTAAAATAATTCCTGATCAATTGTTCATGATCGATTTTTAAAGTAATTTATTTTATATTCTTAATAAATCGTCAAAATCAGCGAAAATTTTTTTTTCTGATATTACTGCTATACAAAATTTAAAAGTTGTGGGATATAAACGAGATGTATCTTAAATTAAAGGTTATTATATTATATACTGATACTTCTTGTTATATCTGCGCTCACAAATTTATTATCTTGATAAAGTAAATACTTTTATTCATTGATAAAATAACTATCGCTGAGTGGGTTTCTTATATTCTTTTGTATTTTTAATATATTATTATTATTATTATGCACATTAGCTAGTAAGTTGTCTTTGTAATTTTGCTTAATTGGCCCCATGGGCTTTAAAATTACAATATAATGAATTAAATAAAAAAAAAAATAAATAATAATTAAATAAAATTTAACCCATTGACGATGAATGGTTGATATATGTCACATTTTTTGTTTTTGTTAAACGTTTTAACCGAATTTTCCGAATGTGATGTGTATTGACAAAGGATCGGTGTAGCTTTCAGATCATACCAACAACTACTTAGACCCAATATGCGTCTCTGTTCTAGAATCCCATTACGCAAAAATAAAACTAATTCATCAGTTTCACTTGTTGCTTTGAACTATCAACATCATACTATAGTGATCGCATTGTATTTTTTCTAAACTAAAAACAATAACAAAGTGTTCTCTTTTGTTAAAACTAACGGAATCAATTTAAAAAAAAACCAAAAAACAATAAAAGAAAAAAACATTTTGTTGTACATGTTTATTGCTTATCGAAAAAAATAACATGAATAAACCACCTGATGTTACAATAAAAAAAATCAATTGGGCCCCGGCTTAAATTTTGATTTTTCTAAAAGAATCCCAGCTAATTTAAACGGTCCTACTTACCTTTCGATCAATCGAGTAGGAAGTGATAAGACCCTTTCAAATGTCTCCCCATTCCTAATTAAATCAGTGATCGATTCAGTCTGTTACGGCGAAGTATCCGAATGCAAAAAATTACGTAATGGCACTTTGCTGATCAAAACCAAAAACACTATTCAAGCCAATAAACTTATTAAACTGACTGCTTTCAATTCTGAAATTAAGGTTGAAGTTACTGAACACAAAGTATTGAACTATTCAAAAGGGGTCATTTATTCAGTTGATCTATTTGATATTCCTGAAGATGAAATCCAATCAAATCTGGCCAGCCAAAAAGTGACAGAGGTTAAAAAAATTTTAAGAATGGAAAACAAAAACCTAAAAGAAACTGGTCTCTTAGTACTGACTTTCTCAGCTATTGATCTACCAGAATACATCTACTTAGGTTATCAAAAAATTAATATCCGTCCATACATTCCACCACCAATTAGATGTAACAACTGCCTTCATTACGGGCACGTTCAAAAAACTTGTCAAAATCAAAAATTATGCTACTGCTGTGGAAACATAAGCCATATTACCCCCGAAACAGATGAAATTTGTCAAAATGAAATTTGCTGCATTAATTGCAAGGAAAATAGCTTTACAGAGTACAAACACACTGCTAAGGATAAAAATTGCCCAATCTTTTTAAAACATAAGGAAATTCAAGCTATCAGAGTTCTTGAAAAAACTAGCCTTGGAAACGCTGAACGAATTTATAATAAAAGACAATCAACCAAAAACACTTCTTTTTCTACTGTTGCCAGCTCCAATAGTACAACATCTGGTCGTCCTAAACTGGTTAGCTATGATGATCCCATTCTGAAGTCTGCAGATAACACCACAACTAATAAAACTACCTCAAAACCGGCTGTAACTAAAACAAACTACAACAATAACCTACAAAATAATATTTCCACCAGTAATCAAACCAAAATCTATTATTCTGGAACATATTGATCAATCCTCCTACGCTTTAAGATCGGGGGGATCAACCAAAATACTCCCTAGAAATACATCCAATCGGCTAAAAGCACAATTAAAATCAAAACTAAAAGCCACTAGTAAACTTAATCTTAAGAATAATTCAAATAATGATAAAATTGATACCAGTGATGATGAGAACATGATGCGAGAGTGATTGATTTGTTTTGGTCCGCCCCCGCCGGCCCCGGGATTGTCGCGGTCTACTTCCATGGAGGTTTTATCAACCTCTATGGGACTAGTTCTGTGTTAGTCTCGGGGTGCGCTAGGGGATGTGATCATTGCAAGCAATTTCTCTCGTTAGTTCTCATTCAGACATTGTTTTTCATTTTTATCAATATATTTTTCTCTTTTCTTTTCTTGTACATATTTTTTCACTTACTATTCATTTTATTTACATTCTTTTCTCTTTTTTCATCATGAGCATTCCCATAATTCAATGGAACATCAAAGGATATACGAACAACTATAATGAACTTCAGTTGCTTATAAAAAAATATAATCCAAAAGTAATATCACTCCAAGAGACCCACTTCCACTCCCTGTCATGTTTACCAGTACCGCTTAATTATAAAATCTTTTTCAAAAATTCTGCAACCCATTCCTACGGAGGAGTTGCCCTTTTAATACACAACTCTCTTCAATATTTCTCCCTTAATTTACCAAATGACATTGATGCGGTCGGTGCAACTATTCAAGCCAAAAATAAATTTACAATCATCAATACATACATTCCTCCCTCAAAGAATTTCAATTTAACAACCTTAAAAAACATGTTTGATCAATTCGACAACAATGTCCTTATAACAGGGGATTTTAACAGTTGGCACTCCCTATGGGGGTCTGCTTCAAACAACGCTAGGGGTAACACCTTAACTGACTATATCACCCTGTCAAATTTGGTAGTTTTTAATGACGGCTCACCAACACATTATAGTACACATCACTCCCTCACACAAATAGATTTAACATTTGGTTCTCCGTATTTGAAAATACAATCCAATTGGAAAACAGAAGATGACCTTCATGGAAGTGATCACTTCCCTATAATTATTAAACTTTTTATTCCGCCTCAAACTAGCCCTTCTAAACCCAGACCAAAATTTATCACAAGTAAAGCAGATTGGAAAGAGTTCAGAAACCTATCATTGAAATTCGATGAAAACCGTCCCATTAGCAATAATATCAATCAAGAAGCTGCTAATATTCAAAAAATTATACTTCAAAGCGCTAATTACTCTATCCCACAAATAAATCCTTCCATTAAAAAATCGGTTCCATGGTGGAACAATCATCTTAATGAACTAAAAAAAGAAAAAAATAGGTTATGGCTCATACTAAAACGAAATATTAACACTGTTAATATCGTAAACTTTAAAAGAGCAGTAGCCAAATTTAAAAGAGAATTAAAAATTTCCAAAACCACGTCAATTTCAAATTTTACTGCAGAAATTAATCCAGAAACCCCAACCAAAAAAATATGGTCAAATATCAGAACTTTCTGCGGTCTCAGTCTACCACAGTCAATTCAAACTGTTCGCTCACTTTCCAACCCAAACCAATACCTATCTGACAAACAATCTATAGCTGAAGAATTCGGAAAATTCTGGTCCTCAGAATCACACGACGGTAATTTCTCAAATGAATTTAGATCAAATAAATATTCTTTATTTGATAATGTTACTGTATATAATCTCACCGAAAAAGCTATTGCAATTGAGGAAAATATTACCTTCACAGAGCTTGAATTTGCGCTAGACAAATTAAAAGGTAAATCTCCTGGTATTGATAGAATTTCATACCCTATGATAAAAAATCTTAACGATAAAACCAAACACAGACTTATTCATCTTTACAATCTAATTCTATCAAGCTACATTCCTCATTTTTATAAGACTAGTACGATCGCTCCCATTCCTAAACCGAACTTAGACAAGACTCAAATAAAATCTTACAGACCCATCTCATTAAATCTTTGTACCTCGAAACTACTAGACAAAATAATAGCAAACCGCCTTTGGTGGTATGTTACTACGAACAATATTCTTTGCTCACACCAGCTAGGGTTTAGGAAAGGTAAATCCGTAACGGATGCCCACCTATTCATTGATCACATAATCACTAATTCTCTTTCACACAAAAACCATGCCTCAATTATATCACTAGACTTTTCAAAAGCTTTTGATAAGATAGGTAGGCATACTATAATTCAACAATTAATCGAATGGCGATTAGGACCCAATATTATTCGGTATATCAAAAACTTTTATCAAATAGACAAATCAGAATAAAGCTCGGCAATCAATATTCTAAATTATATCCACTACACAATGGGATTCCACAAGGGTCGCCACTCTCGGTAATTTTATTCCTTATTTCCTACAACAAGCTAAGCAAACATTTATTATCACTTAAAGAATACAAATTTTGTGCTTACGCTGATGATTTTTATATTATAAAAAACCTTTCAAAGGAAAAAAATCAAACCATAAACATTGAATCTTTGATAAACCATATAAAAAACTGGTGTAATTACTCAGGTGCAGAATTATCATTATCGAAATGTAAACACTTACACATTTGCAGGAAAAGATCCTGTCAACCGAACGTATCCTCCGGCACATTTATAATAGAAAATACTCCTTCTTTAAAAATCTTAGGTCTAATAGTAAATTCGAAATATAATTGGAATGACCATGTTCTTTACATTACAAACGATTTAACCCGTAGACTCGGTATAATAAAATGCCTTTCAAACAAAAAATTTAACTGCAACACACTTACAGTAATATCTGCAATTAAAGCTTTGCTACTATCGAAAATCCATTATGGTATTTATCTGTATGGTTGGGCACCTAAATCAACTTTTCAGAAGATCAAAACTGTTATTAATTCTGCCCTCAGAATATCCCTTAAAGCGTTTCGAACCACACCAATCCACAATATGCTTTTCGAAGCGGGTTTCATACCACTTGAAACAAGTAGAGATATTTACACTTTAAAACTTTTACGTACTGTTCTCAACAGTTCAGACTCGCCTATTCACAAAATATCACAACAACTTTCAAAAAAAACAAACTCAAACAAAATCCAATCCACTTTAAGCCGCATTTGTCAATTTGGTAGAGACAATAATCTCCCAATAACACCATACAACAAAACTATTGATTCATCTCGACCACCTTGGCATCTGCCTTCTAACGGTTTTATCACCTCTTTAAGCCAATACCCTAAAAACTCTACTCCGCCGAATATTTATAGAAAAGGATTTCAGGGAAATTATTAATGGACTTAAAAACTACCGGTTGTTATATACAGATGGTTCTAAAAATGATGACAACCTCTCATACAGCATTACGACTGAAAATACCATTATAAAAGCTTCCATACTACCTTCTTATTCCACAGTCTTTTCTGCGGAAATAATAGCAATATTTGAATCAATCAAACTTATAAAAAATTTAACAAGTAACCATATTATCTGCACGGACTCTCTCTCAGCCATCCATGCGATAAAGAACATCCACAACAATGACTACTATGCCACAAATATAAGAAACTTCTTAATAAACAATTATCCCAAAATCTTAATAATATGGGTTCCTGGACACTGCCTAATTCCGGGCAACGAGTTCGCGGATTCTACAGCTAAAACAGCTCTCAAATCTCCCCTTTACCTGACTAATAACATAAACACAAATGACATACTCAGCTATATACGCAAATCACTGATCCAACAATCAAATCTATGGTTAAAAACATCAGATTGGTATAGAGAAATTAATCAGAAGAAAATAAATATTAAAGACTATCTAAACTTTAACATCAATAAATCTATTAATACTCAAAGTTATTCTAAATTCTTCAGACTTAGATTAGGTCACACTTTAATCACAAAGAAACACCTAATGGAAACTAACTCGTCAGACCAATGTCCGTATTGTAATAATAATACGATCTCCATCAAACATATTTTATCATATTGCACAAAATTCTCAGCTACGAGATATCAAATCTTTCAATCAAATCCAATACAATACCTGTCAAACCCCTCTGTAACTAACATCAATACTATCCTAAAATTTTTAAAAACAACCAAAATATACAAAGACATATAAAAAAAAAAGAAAACTCAAATCGTTTATCATTTAGTTGTTCGTATACTTTTGTATATAACCTAAGTACATAAATTCTGTAACTATTATTTAGTTTAAATATTATACATTAACATTCTGTAACATATCTAGCTGAAGGCCTTAGTAGCCATTGCTATAAATAAGTTATCCTAATCTTTTTATAAGTTATGATAACTAATAAATAAATAAAATAAATAAAACTAATTCAAATGTACTGATGTTCTTGAATTCAATTTCACTATTTTTTAAGGGAATTGAATTCCCCATTAGTTTGTATGTATCGTGTTAGCTGTTTACTTTTGATTGTTGATGGTAGGTAGTACACACAACTGTTTAGTTTGGAATTAGATTTGACGTAAAGATTGTATTTAAAATAGATATCCACCTCTCGTTACCTCACTTCGAAAAATATTTAAAGTTTTAAAATTTTTCAACAATAAAAAAATTGTGGTTTAGAAAACATCTAAAATATACATATAATTTTTTTTTGGAAATTACAAATGTATTTCAGACAGTTCTTTAAAACAATTTTTTTCAATAATTACCTTTCTGGTGGTTAAATAATTTACTTTTATTTGGCAATAGTTTATTTTACTTTATATTAGTTGCAATTATTTTGCTTTCATTTTATCTTTAAAATAATATTTCTACCAAATGATAATTTTCCAAAAAGTCACATTTATTTTTGCAATTTGCCGATTTTATTTTTGTATGTGTGAAAAATCTATTTTTTTAACATAAACTTTGAAAACACCCAAACGTACGAAACACATATTTTTCAACAGTACGAATTAAAAAAATTTTACGTTTTCCATTCTTCACTAATTCCAGAACATACACGATGGTCTCAAACCCGAATAGGGTGACCCCAAAGTTGAAAACCCGATATCTTATTGATATTGTATTTTTATTGATAAAAAAAAACACAGAAATACATTTTAAACGATTAATCGCCAATTTTGTTGATTAACCGACCCGATTAATCAATCCATTTAAGCGTTTATTCGAATAATGCTTTAACCGATTAACCGCTTAGGTCGTATAATTGGAAACACTAATTTATGACATTATGTAAAAACAATGACATTTGATGAAAAACGATGGATTTGAAAATTTTGATTTTTATTGAAATTTAAAAAGAAAAAAAGAGGATTAGAGTTATTTTTAATCGTTTCAATTAAATTTAAATTTCAAAAAGATCGATTTTCATATCAAAACATAAATGTTTTTGATCTCAAATTTTCTTTTCATTGTAAATTTTGTAGTATTAAAAACAAATTTCATAATTTTGTCGACATTTATGTTAAAACTTTTTTTTTGTTACTCTAGGATTGAACACTTTTTATAGCCATAGCAATGGCAGATTCTTTGGTTTTTGCACCACCAATAAAACCAGTATGATGACAAAAAACTAAACCTTCAATATCTGCTAATTGGGAAAGTTCATCGTCTCTCAAACCTCTCCAGGCTTCGGGTAAAAATTTACGTCCCAAAAAGCTGTCGGGTGTTACAGGTACACCAGCCACTCTCCAACTGCCAGAGGTATCATTGAAAATTACAAGTTTGGGTATACCCTCTACCTTATATTCTCTTTCCAATTCAACCAAATGTTGCTTCCAAGGGCAAAATCTTTCCAATAATAAAATTTCACCACTTTCATAAATATCTTTTGCAGACTTTAAAGCGTGACGCACATAATCTCTGGCTTTAATCCATGAACAACCAATGGACAAGACATTATCAATGAATTCTTTACCAGCATATGACATGGCTGCTTGAAAACGTTCATCGAGATTAACATTTGTACCCTCTTCTTCCCAATTGGGATTCAATTTTCCCAATCGACTAGATAAATGTGTAGATATTTTATACAAAGGCTCCTGACCATCAGGGCATATTTGCACCCCATTGTCTATGGCATCAATTTCACTAATAAAGTTGCGATAAATTTGTACAAATGTTGATTTTATATTATCTGGTGTTAATGTTACGCTAGCTTGCTTTTTTAAGATTTCATCTATAACACGTTCTCCATAATAACAATAAACTAAACCGGCACTACTTAGACTACATAGGAAGAAAAATAATAATTTTTAAATTATCAATTAATCTTATTTTAAATATCTTTTATACAACTCACCGTATCTTGTATTGATCACCTAATTCGGGCCTTAACGTACTCATGGTTTCCTGAAATGTTTTCTGATGATGATCATATAATTTCTTTCCATGATCAAACTCACCACCCACATCTACAATTATATCACAGTTTTCTTGTAATTCTTTATCATCGCGAGATCTAAAAATTTTTGCATTTTCATATTCTGGCAATTGTTTTAGCATAAAACAAGCTAATACTTCGTCACAATGGAAGGTGCCACCGTGCGTTCCAATTGTTAGTGGCGATCCTTCAGTACGCAAACGTTTCGGGGTTACTGCTGTAGGCGTAGTGGACATTTTTCGGGCAGTGTAAAGGAGTTGTACTTAAAATAATGGAAGTTTTATTAAACTGTTTATTACTTAATAATTTAATCAATTTTTACTTACATCTTGATGTTTTGGAAATGTTGATAAAAATGTGCTAATTAGTGGTAAAACTAGTTTTCTACAAGTATAAACGCTACACATGTTTACGATTACCGGCTGGTGTTACCAGATTAATGTCAGTAGCGATGTAGCCCAAATGCTATATACAAAAAAAAATCGTTGTTAAGTAATTAAGAGAATTTCAACTAATCACAAAAGTTATGCGAAAACTGGTAACATTTTACCAAGTTTTTTCATGTTTCTATTTAATTAATGAATAATGAAAAGAGAAAAAGTTGCTTTTAAATCACAAAAGTCGACTATTTTTAAAATTTCGTACCGGTCAAAACATTTAAAATATACCTTATCATTTTGTTTTAAATAAAAAATGTACAGTAGCGGCCATAAAAATAGTAGTGTCCATTATAAATTTAGAAAAGCTGAAAAATTTACCCGAATTTTTTCTCTATCAAAATAAATGTTCTATCCCCCAATAAGAGTACTTTGGTAGTTATTTGCAATGCATATTAATTTTTTTAATCGGTCCTTCTACTTTTGTTATAATTGCATTTTTGTTCTTCAAAATTGTCGTATATTTATTTTGTTATAAAAATAGTAGTGATTCTAATAATTAAGAAAAAGTAGGTATATATAAAGTCAACCATACTAAAATCAAATCGTATTTTTTTTTTCTATTACTAAATGCAAAGAAATCGGCAAAAGGTATTTTATTTTTATTCTCAAGAGGTCGCTGTCATCACTTTTTTGCGGACATACAAAGAAGAGATAAAACTGTTACACAAAAGCCATAAATAAGCGCACAGGTACTTAATAATAAAAGTATAAATTATAATTTGTTATTCGTTTAAGAAGTCAAATACACTTTAATTTTGCAGTAAACAGTTAATTTTTGTTAGTTATTTAAAAATTCTCATTAGTTTATATTTGTTATTATTGATATGTTCATAGTTTGCAAATAATAATTAGAAAATTTCATTGTATCTTCAATGCATTTTAAATAGGATATCGGAAGTACAAATTTTTATTGTAATTAAAAGAAAAAATATTTTTAAAATACCGAAAAAATAACTGTCAAAAACTGAGTTTTTACAACTTATATAGTCGTTTTATGTTAATTTTTTTTTATTGTTTTGATGCCTGTTTTTATGGTTTATGCATTCATTTAAGGTTATTTGTTTTGACCGCTTCGATAGTCGTTTTTACTACCATTGCAGTTATTGTATTAATAGTTAAAAATTACTATTTGGTTAGTCATTTTATGCCAAATACATCGCCTTTTGATTACATTTGTAGTAATTTTGACTGTCATTTTTAGTATTTTCTATATTATTAATTCCTGAGTACATACATGTTGTTTTAGAATTGGATATATTTATTTATTATTTTTATTTTTATTTTATTTTTATTTTTAGGGGGGGGATGGTTAGGGGGAGGGGGAGGGGTGGGGGGGAGGGGGAGGTTAGGGGGATGGGGAGGGGGAGGGGGAGGGGAGGGTTAGGATGGGAGGGGTAGGGGGAGGGGGGGGGGAGGTTAGGGGGAGGGTAGGGTGAGGGTGAGTGGGATTTTGAGTTTATTTTTGATGGGAGGGTTATTTTTATGGGGGATTTGGATTTTTAGGGGGATGGGAGGGGTTAGGGGGATTTTATTTTTAGTTTTATTGTTATTTTTATTTTTAGTTTTATTTTTATTTTTTATTTTATTTGATTTTATGATTTTTTTTATTTTATTTTTATTTTTATTTTTATTTTTATTTTTATTTTTATTTTTATTTTTATTTTTATTTTATTTTTTATTTTAGTTTTATTTTTATTTTATTTTTATGTTTATTTTTATTTTTATTTTATTTTTTTATGTTATTTTTATTTTTTAGTTTATTTTTATTTTATTTTTTATTTTTATTTTTATTTTCTTTGTATTTTATTTTTATATTTATTTTTATGTGATGTATTTGTTATTGTTATTTTTGATTTTTATTTTTTTTAATTTTTATTTTTTTATTGTTGTTACTGTTTTATTTTATTTTTATTTTATTGTTATGTTTATTTTATTTTATTTTTATTTTTATTTTATTTTTATTTTTTATTTTTATTGGTATTTTTATTTTACTTTTTTATTTGTAATTTTATGTTTTTTATTTATATTTATTTATTTAATAATGATATTTATTGGTCTATATCATACTTGGGACTAGTTAATGGAATGGACTAATTAATTTACGACTTAATTGGCATGTTTCATGTCAATGGTAATTAAATTTGTTGGCATTACATTTTTTTTAAACAATGCCAATGATTTTTAAAAACAGTAGTTTACAATTTACAGTCGTTTTAACTGGCATTTTCAGTAGATTCTATTGTCATACTTTTTTGAGTGTATTAAGATTTTACCAAATTTCTACTATTTTCTGATTAATGTTTGTATAATTTAAACAACAAATATTTTTATAGTGATTTAAGAATTATAAGCGTTAGATTTTGTTTTAATTCTTGAAACTTAATTTTTTTTGTTTTGTATTTTATTTTTTAAATCGTATCTTAATTTCAAAGAATTCGCTTTAGTATGTATTTACGTTTACAAATGAATGCATGCAAATCGTGTTAATATGAAACCTCGCCACAAATCGAATGGCAAAATTTAACAAATATTTACATAAATCCATATGTAAGTTAATAGTGGTATTCATTATTGGTAGTAAATAACCCTTGTAGATCTGGATAACGATGTACGTTTGATAAATTTATCAGAATTTACCAGAACCAACCACAAAAAAATGTGGTAAACACGCGTGATAAATGTATTAGCAAAAACAACAGCTGACTGTTCTGCCGTCAAAAAAAATGTATTTTGTGTTAACTATTGGAAAAACTTAAAAATGAATAAAAATATCGAAAACACCAGTTTAAAACGTAAGCATTTTGTAGTAAAAAATTTGTGATTTTTTCTTTTCCTGAAAATTTTGGCATTTTTCTCAAATAAAAATAATTTTTGATACATATGTGGCGAACCACAAAAATCAGCTGATTTATAAATTTACCATACATTAAAAAAAAAAATACTCTCGCTTTGCTGTAAAAAAATCGTAGTAAATATAACACGAAGGAAATATAACACCAAAAATGAATACCGCTTATTTGATTTGAGAGCATTGTTTAGGCGGGAGTATAAGTAATATTAAAAAAATAGCGCGCCTTAAAAAAAGTACAACAATTTAATTATCGTATTTTAACTAATTTGAAATCAAAGCAATTAATAACAAACCAAATTGAAAAAAAAACATGAGATTTATCACTCTAAAAAATATGATGAACAGTGGGATGAGCAAAAAATATACATTTTAATATACAGCAATCACAGAGTAAATATTCGTAAACCTAAAACTTAAAGAAGTCAAAATTAAATGAAAAGATTTTATTAAAAATGTTATAGTGATAAATCAATTTTGAAACGACTTAATATTTTTTAGGCCTTGTTTTTATTATGTATGTCAGTTAAACCGAAAACCAATTTTGTCAGACAATTCCAAGTTTATTGACAAAAAATTTTGGGAACAACACTCCAAACAGTTTTACAGTGCAATCGTTTAAAAATTACAGTTAAAACAGCTGTAAATTCAGGTAAAGAGGTAATTACTGTTGAAAAAAAACTAACAAATGCAGTAAAAATAACGGACAATTTTTTAGCACAACAATTTAAAAATAAATCTAAAAATTGGTAAAAAAAACTAATTTCTTTTAACAGTTAGTTTTTTGGTATTTTAAAAATATTTGTTTTCTTTCATATTGCAATAAAAATTTGTATTTCCTACATACTTCTTAAAAGGCATAGTCAAAGTCAAAATTGCAAACGGTACTCTAATTATTACGTTTTTATGATTGGGGATACAATGAAATTTTAAAATTATTCTCTGCAATTATGAATTTTAAAAAAACTCGACATGATCTGATATTTTTAAATAAGTAACAAGAACGAACTGTTTACTGCAAAATTACTGTTTTGTTTTGGTAGTTTTTTTTATTAACCCTCAAACCGGCCTAAACTTTTTTGCAATGAAATTTATTCCACTATATAATAAATAAACAATATGTTCTTATACCAAAAGTTTTTACTTTGCCTATTTTAGGCGATATGGGCTAAAATAGGTTTACAGCGAATCTCAAAAACTAATCTATAAAACCGAATAAGTTTAAATTATTTTCTCTTACCAAGATATAACTATAGTCCAAAAATTAAAATTTTTGGAGTGTTATTAAGAAGATATGGCGATTTTTCGTTTTTGGAACAACGCGAAATTGAGCGAAAACGCACCTAAACTTTAACGTATATTGACTAACCTTAAAGGCTTTGCTAATACTACTAAATATAATCATTTGCAAAAGTTTATTCAAGTCCGTCCATACGTTTTCAAGTTAACACGATGTCCTTTGCAGGACATCTGCCAAAGTTTATTAAAATAAGTCCATACGTTTTCAAGTTAAGACGATGTCCTTTACAGGACATCGACAAGCCCTCATCCAGGCCCTCATCTGCCTTGATGAGGGCTTGTCAGTTATAGGGTTGAAATACTAAAATAATTGCTTCAAATAGTTGTCATAATAGTTGTTCTGTAATTGCAATTAAAAACAACTGATTACAACACTGAAAAAATTCCTCAGTAGCTCAGTTAAAAAAAAACACAGTTAAAACACAAATATATTAAAATAACTGAAATAATTATTATAAACTTTTGCTTCAGTAAAAAATAATATTATTTTTTTAGTTGATTTCCTAATAACTAGGGCTCGGAAGTTAATGCATTAATATTCGCGTGCTTTATGTACATTAAATACGTATTTAAAGCTGTAAAATATGTACTTAAAATAAATAAAATGCATTTATTATTGATTTCTTTAACGTTTTCAATAGTATTTCCACAATTTTAGTAATTTTTGTTTTAAAAAGTGATTAAAAAATTTAAAATTACGAATAAACATCACTAGAAAGTTAGTAATTGCATTTTTCTGTTAGTTTTCCTTTCGTAATAAAAAAAAAATTATGGCCTGGGTTCTATATTCCACTACGAAGTGAAAGTGGAATCGTTTTTAATTCCACATTTTCAATTCCGCTGTGTTCTGAAAAACGAGTGAATCGTTTTTTTCACAACGATTTCATTTTCATTTTGTTTTTAGCAACAACATAAAAAAATGCGGGGAAAAACCAAATTATCACTTTAAAGTGAATGAAATTGCAATAAAGAATAGTGCATTTTTTAACAAAAATAAAAATTAAACAAAAAAAATACTTATGTTTGAAATAATATAAAATGAGTTTCGCAATTGTAATTTCCTGGTATTTAATTGAAAAAGAAAAATCCTTTGGAACTACCAGAAAAATCGTAAGACAATAATTAAAACTGAGTCGCAAGTGTTTAAAATTAATAAAAAAAAATAGTTTTATTGCGAATTTTAGATTAAATAAGTATGCATTTATGATGGTTTTAGAAGAACTATCACCAATGGCTAAAAAGACAAGCATTCCAATTATTTTGCAATTGAACACATCACTACGCTATTTCGGACAAGGAATTTACCAACAAAAAATCGCAAAAGACTTCAATCTAGCAGTGGGAAGAAGTACAGCGTCAAAAATTTTAACAAATATGTGTAATGTTTTGAAAACAGACATATGCCCAAAATGGATTAGATTTGAAAGAAGTCGCGAAGAAATTGAGAAATCAAAAAGGGAAATCATCGGTTGCGGTTCTTTCATTTTCTATATTTTCAGTACCTTCGTCATTTTTATTTAATTTTTGTAAAATCACGTTTACTATATTGTCGGAACTGGTGGCATCTAAGTTTGACAATTCAGTAGAGTAGTGGTTGTTTACCCTTAACTAGTCGTCCCGAATGATTTAGCAGCTGGAACACCTTCGACTGCTGTATAAAGGCCAGAAAGTTTGGAAACTGAATCTTCTTTGGATGATATGTGTTGGATATTGTTGGGTCCTCCACCTGTTGCCGTTACCTCTGCTCTATTTTCGGCCAATTTTTTACGAATGGTAGCCTTCCAATCAGCCCAAGCCTTTGTCCAACCAGTTGCATCGTTTTCTGGAGGTCCTAAGCTGTTTAATGTACTTGCTAAGTCCTTCCACAACTGGTCTTCAACTGTTTTGTCGCCCCTCTAAAAACCTTTGGCCAAACCAGATTTTTTTTCATGAATGTTAAAAATGGGGCCTCTTCTTCCGGATTCATGTGTTTTTCCGTAAAAAATATAACACTTTTTCAGTTAAATAAACTTATATTATCAACATATTACATTTGCTTACATTGTTTGTTTTTTTTTAACGTTTAATATTCAAAATAATTTTATTTTCTAAAAAGTTTGGTTTTTCACTCAGTTAACTAATACCGTTTTACAATTACTTTTTTGTAGTGAAATTGTTTTATAGAACACATCAAATCACTTTAATTCCACTAGAAACAAAATGAAAATGAAATTTTTTTTCAAATCACTTATGTGGAATTTGGAACACAAATTGAGCGTAAGTTTCACTTTCACTTCATTTTCGGAATGTAGAACCCATGCGTGTATGTATAAATTTTAAAAATATTTTATTTTTAAAATTTATACATCATAGAGTTTATTTTGTCTGTAATGTCTCGCTTTGAGTTAAGTCAATTATATTTTTCTATTGCAGGCAACTGAAGATTTGGGTGATGTCAATGAAACAATTGTGCTGCCTATCATGAAAATTATCAAACTGCTTGAAAAGCAACAAATAAAATCTAATATTTATTTATTTATAAAATTTATAAATTGTGTAAAATTTGTTTTTAATAGAACATCAAAAAATTTTCTTAAAAACATGCATTTTACTACAAAATATGCAAAATTATGCATTTATAGCTACATATGCAAAAATATGCATTTATAGCTAAATTTAAAAAAAGGTCCGAGCCTTACTAAGAACTAAAATATATATATAAAAAAAATTTAAAAAACAATTTTAAAAAATTCAAGTGCAAGATACATATTAAAAACAATACATAAATAAAAAAATTAAATTTGGAAAATAAAATTAGTTATATTCAATTAAAATATTTAACTGAGATTCAGTTGAAAATTTAGTTGCCAATAACTGAGAAAAATTTTCGGTGTACACAAACAACTATCATCTAGTAACTCTAAAAATATTTTAAGTGAACTATTTCTAGGTTAGAATTTTGGTTCTCAATGAAATTAAAAAAACTATTTTAGAAATTATGATTTTTTATTCAATCCCACTGTGCGATATATTTTTTAAGGGAATTTAGGAAAATAGAAAAAAAATTTAAAGCTGATGAGACACATTTTTTGTTAAAAAAATTGTTTTAGTTTAACATATCAACTTCAATCGCATAGATGTAAAAAACGGACATTTTAAAATAACGGCCTAAAAAGGAATTAATTAACTTTAATATTAAAGATGGCGGAAACCAGATTAAGAAGAAATGTCAACCGTCATATACCAACTCTGTATGTAGTAAAAAGTTTAAAGTAAAAATATAAATATATAAATAAACAAAACTTTTTGACAATTTATAAAAAATATACAACTTTAATGCCATTTTTATTAAAGAGATAAATAAAATTCATTGAATTCTGGGATTTTTTCACATTTACAAAAAACTTTACTTAAAACACGTGATGTATTATTTCCCACAAATTTATAATTCACGTAAAAAAAAGAATTACACATCGTTTAAGCTTAAAATTAGCATGACTTACGATTTGTAAATTACTTTTTTTTTGCTGCACATTTCAAGATGTTTTCAACAAACAACGGAATACACAAAATAATATTTTTATATAAAAACCTTGTTTCAATTTGTATGTTTGTATTTCAAGTTGAATGTATTATTGTCTTTGTGCAGATTACGTTTAAATTAACAGGTGCTTTACTCGCTATTATGAAGTTCTATGAGTGGAATGGTTTATAGAGTGGACTGAATATAAAATAAATCTCAATTCAAAAAACACAATTTGTTAAAGTTTATAAACTAACTATACTCGCGAGCACTTTTCATGTAAATTGGTAAAAAAGCAATATATTACGAGGCTTTTATTTAACCCTCTAACCGGCACGCCCTCCTCCAGGCGGGGGGTGTTTTATAGTGTGAAATTAAGCTATTTCGATAGAAAACCAAATTTACAAAATATTTTGTGAAGTAATTTTTTGTGTTCATGGTACGTAAGGGTTTTCCCAGGATTTCCCGTCCCGGGAATTTCAATTGTTTTAATTCCCCGCTTATCCGGGAATTTACAAAATATTTTGTGAAGTAATTTTTTGTGTTCATGGTACGTAAGGGTTTTCCCGTCCCGGGAATTTCAATTGTTTTAATTACCCGCTTATCCGGGAATTGCGTTCGGAAATAAAAAAAATGGCAAACTTGGAATGTGCTCCCAGAGATAACTCCTTAGCGTGTTTTAATGAATTTTTTTCACTAAACTAATGAAGTTTTCTTTACATTGAGAATGATAAAATATAATGAAACCTTTTTATTAGTCGTATGAAATTTTTAATAAATAATATGAAATTTTTCATTAAATTTTATGAAACACTGCATTAATTTAATAAAATGTTTCAATGTATGACATTTCATAGATCTAATGCTAAAATTCATTGACATCATGCAGAGCATTCTTTCAGTGCTGCTGTAGAAGAGAAAACATTCGAAGAAGTTTTATATACTGATATTAATAA
Source organism: Delia radicum (assembly GCA_021234595.1). NCBI lineage: Eukaryota > Metazoa > Arthropoda > Insecta > Diptera > Anthomyiidae > Delia > Delia radicum. The sequence continues at coordinate 13,504,382 of CM037851.1, forward strand.
CTTAAATTTATGATCTCAATCTAACTCCAAAAATACTTTAAAAGATTTAATAAAAAAATTAAGAATTAAATTTTTTCGATGTAAGTTTTCAAAAAATTCAAAAAATTAAATAAATATTTGTTTTATAGCTCATTTATACTCTCAGGAAAAAAGTTTTGAATAAACATTTTTCAATCGCATTTTTTAATTTTTGTACTAATTTTTAGTACAATTTCTTATTTTAGTAACATTTTAAAAATTACTGAATTTTGTACTCATTGTTTTTGCGGAATTTAGCAAAATATTTTACTCAATTTTTAAAAACAGTTGCTAAATATAGCAAAAATTTGGCTAATTAAAAAAAATATTCAAAAAAATAAAACTTTTTATATATTATATAGATGACCATGTATCTATTATTTATTATTTTACTTTTTTAAATTTTTATTCTGTGAAGTTCTATTGGATGTACTAAAATTTAGAAAAATTTGTTGCTGATTTTATCAAATTAATTCTAAAATGCAGTTTACTGAAATTTCTAATAATTTAATTTTACTACAGTTCAGCAGACATGTGTTGCTAAATCTAGCAAAAATACCGTAAGGCTCAAAATAGTTAAATTTCCCGTAATAACACCAACATTTTCCATCCAGGGATTTTTCAGGATTTTTATAGTCCCGGGATTTTTCTGGATTCCAGTATTGGTTTTTGTTAACAAAAAAAAATTCTGCAATTGTGATGGTAAATGGATATAATGCAGCTTTCGCAATTCGCTGGAATAACGATAGTAAAACCGCCATAGTCCTGTCTGGTATCGAAATATTATCTATATGACAGGCGATAACAATATCTAAAATGGTGTCGCTAATGATATCAAAAACTATGACAATACTAATCAAATATATTCAAAAAAAAAAAAATACATAAAACTATTGTACCACTAAATATATCACTATATCGTGTATTTATTTAAAATGTTATACAAAAAACACGTGTTTTTATCAATTATACAATGAAAAAATAGGGATTATTATGAGTGAAGCCGTAAAAATATGGGTGTTGTTTAAAAACATAATTATGAAAAAAAATATAAGAAAATTCAATAAAAAACTTAATTAACTTAAAATTGTAACAAAAAAAAAACAAATCACGAAAAATTCCGACATTTACTAAATCCCGTGATTTCAGGATTCGGGAATTACTAAAACCCGAAAACCCAGGGATTTCCCGTTTGGCATTTCAAATCGGTTCATAGATTTTATTGGTCACCTAAGATTATCGTAAAATCTTGCAAAATTTTTTATTGTAAACGAAACTCTTTTAGAAAATGGAAACATTTTAAAATTCTAAGATAAACTACTCATATGTGGGTTGTAATCCAATATATTTTACGACCTAGAAAATCCATTTACAAATTTAAGAACAAATACGATAAATTTAACTATTCACTTTTCTAGCGGGATCACGGAAATTTTTAAAATACTTTCCTGTACAGCTTTGTTTGACGTACGTTACCGCGGGTACCCAATTTTACCATAAAGCAATTTATTTGATTAGGAAGGATTAGGATTAGGTAACGACGTTGAACAGATCTAATATTAAAAGCAACTACATTAAACAGCTGTTTCGGAATACCGTACTTTTTTCTTTATAGAAAAACAACTGTAAATAAGTTTTGGGACTTTAGCACATTTAATTACTATAAATGCAATTAATGTTTATCCCGATGAAAATAAATTTAAATAACAAATATGCAGGTGCTTGTGCAAATTTAAATGTAACTGACACTAATAGAAAACATATGATTTTCTATTGTTGATTTACTTGAATAAACGTCACTACATTGCTAGGTCTGTCAAAAAAACAGAGTAGTATTTGGAAGATGACAAAGCCAATTGTGACAATTTTTTGTTGTTGTTTTTGTTTTTTCTTTGATATTTTAAGTTTTAAATCTCGCTTCTAGACGAGGACAAGAAATTCTCATTGAGTTTGTGATTTAACATAACAAATATCTCTAGAAATTCTAATAACAAAGTCCCCTGAAGATTTCCTTAGGCAGGAATGAAATCCGGATAGGGACACGCCTACATCAGATTGCTTTTCACAATTTGTTAAATAAGTTTTGGGACTTTAGCACATTTAATTACTATAAATGCAATTAATGTTTATCCCGATGAAAATAAATTTAAAAAACTGTAATCTTAGTTGAAAACAACAACTGCTGATTACCACACAAACAACTGTCATGTAGTAAGTTCTAAACTTTTTTGTGTGTATGTTTAAAAATAAAAAAATATATAGGTATACATAGTTATATAGTCTGACAAAAAACTTTTCAAATTTGTTCACCTCTAATGTAAAGTAAGTAGTGTCAAGATCTTTTCTGCGGTTGTTTTATAATTAAAAAAATAAAACTTAAACAAAAATACTTTAAACATACATAAATCTTTATTTTTTTTTAATTTTTATTCATACAAGTTCACATTACTGTGACATTTAGTAGCTTTTTAAAATGTTGCAATTCAATACGTTGTGATTTGTTTGAGATTTGTCTGTTTTGAATTGTAAATATAATATTAAATAACATTTAATACAGGAAAACTGTCATATATTAAATGTTTTTTATTTAAAGATTTTAATAAATTCTAAAATGATTCTGCTTTAAAAAGATATCGTCAGCTTACCAATGGTTTGACAATCTTACCATTAAAAATATTGAGTTAGGAATGGAATACATACAGTGGAGAACACTCGTTAGTACATGTAAGTTCTTTTTACTCGTAAAGATTAAGTCCGAAAAATATTTGACACTAGAACTAAAGTATACTTTTCTAAAGGTATAAGGTACGCTGAATCTAAATTGATCTCTGAATCACTCTCTGATATCAAGCGTTAGAGTTATATTAACGGGAAAAGTGTAGTTTTTGATCAAAATGCTCCAAACTTTTTTTCTCTTGGACCAAAAGTTAGCTCTTACGAAGAATGTTGGTTAGATGTACTTTAGGCCAAAATTTTATCTATCTTAAGATTTTGGCTCAAAATGGAAGAAACATCCTCTACACTTACTTAAAAATGCATTTTGTTAGAGATACATCCGATTTGCCATCAATATTAGGCTTTACACTCAATTTTGTGGTATATTTCAAAGAATTTCGTATTGAATATACAATAAGGCTAAAGAAAAATTATATTTAATTGAGAAATTCATCATTATTTAAAATTCATCATTATTCGATTTCACGCGTTAAATGTTGGAACTTCCTTTAAAATAAGGAAAATAACTTGACCTTAAATATGGTTGATTCACTAAAGAACATTCTGATTTAAATAATAAGATCCAAAAAGCCCAAATTAATTACGTAAAACACGCGAAAACGATTTTTTCGTAACTGCGTGCAAACGAATGTCCCATTAAAACTTACAATTTACAAAAATCTTTTACAATTTTACACAAGTAGAAATATTTTCCATAAAAATTCAGATAGACTTACATTTGTTTTTTTTTTGGAAAGCCTAAAATCACTAAAGAAATATTTTAATTTTGGTTTAAAGATGGAAATTTAACAGTTTTTTTTAAATGTTTGTTTGTGCGTGCAAACGAATGTCTCGGACTGTAGTCCTTTTGGTTTAAATTTCGCTTTGGCCGAATACCGTACCTTGCCGGGAGTGTTTTCCAAGTCATCAGAATAAAATCGAGAATTAATACTTCCGTTGTTCCAAGCAAAAGAAAAGTATTTTTGATCATTCAAAATTATTAGAATAATTATTAGTAAATTCTGATTTTAATAACACGCAAGCGTGATTCACGGAAATTCACGAAACAAAATCTTGCCGGAAAAAATAAAATGTAAAAATTAAAGTAAATTGTGAATTTTTATCTCAAAATGTCTCTGAATATGTAATTTTGTCATTTAGTTTGCATTTTCAAAACGGAAAAAACATTAAATCGACGAAAAAATAAATAAAATATTTATTAAGAGATTTTTTTTTTTGTAAAATTCTACTAACGTACACTCACGGACTCTCATTCACGTAAAATTTTTACCTATTCACTCACGCTCGCGTGAGTAAAATAAGTTTTCACTCACACTCAAAAAAATTTGTAGGTCTATTAAAAAGATGTGTTTCAAAACCATTTTGTTTGGCCGCCGAGTGTGTAATTTAAAAAAAATATTAAACGTAAAAACAATTTTCAGTTAAAATTTTTCGGTTATTTTTACAGTATTGTTGTATACTGTAATGTACAACAGTAGTGAAAGGGTTAAAAAAACAATTTTTTACGTTTTAAGCTAAAATATAAATTTTTTAAGACAAAATATTTCAAATTCTAATCTAATTTGACTAACAAAAAATCTTAACTTAACATACGCCCAGGTATAAGCGTTTTAAGAACATCCTGTTTTACAGGTTTAAAGTGTTTTGAGAACGACCCAAATGATAACCATCCCAGCAAAAAATTCCAAAAAGGTAAGCGGGTTTGTAATCAAGCATTTTGGGCAGAACGCATTCCTTACTAGATTACCTACTCGATTCTTTTAACAGGGCGTGAGACTAAAATAATTGATTCTTTAGAATTGATTATTTTTTTTTACCGAAGAACCATTTACTTTATATTTTTAAGAACTACATACATTTTTTAATAAAGAAGTAGTTCTATTGTAAAACTACGAAGTACTTACACAAAAAAATAAATAAATAGTTCCCTAGAAAAAATTAAAAGTACTTACATTTAAAAAAATAAGTAGTTCCATAAGTAAATTCAACTTTCTCCTAGGTTACTCAAATATAACGATCTAAACTCATACGGAAATAAAATCCTAAAAAGTGAAACATCGAATTGTTATGATAACATGGGTTTGTCATAATTTTGGAGCTATAAACCACGAAAATATAAATTTTTCAAAAAAAAAGAACAATTCAAAATTGAAAAACAAAAATATGACTCACGCACAATCACCCTCGAAAATTTTTTTTACACTCACTCACGCAACATGCAATCTGCTAGTATTATTTTCCTGCAAATAAAAATTTGTTTGAAAAAATATATGAGATAAATTCTTTAAATTGTATAACTACTTTTTCAAAATTAGGAACTACTTCCAATAACGTCCTTTTATTAAGAAAAAGTATTTGATTACTTCTTGAGTACAAAAAGTTATACATATAAGTTAATAACACTGTTATTTTCTTTTAAGTAAATAATTACTTTGTTATTGAGTTCATGCTTTCTGGTTGAAATTTAAAGAATTGATTACAATACTACTTGCTTTTTTGACTCTATCCTTGGAATGAGTTTGGTATTGCAGTTACTAAATTTGGCAATGAGATATGTAAGCAAGTGTGGGCATCACCTTCTTTTTGGAATGTGTAATTTTTTCCTGGGATGCTTTACAAAAACAAACTTTAAAATACTTTTTCAACCGCAAAAAGAGTTCAAATAACATTCTTGTTTACAATTAGGAACGTTGTGAAAACGACATAAATAGATTTTTAAAATAATTTCAAATATAGACGTTTGTTTTTATAGTACATATATATAATTAAAATGATATAAATAAAATAACAAATACAAAAATTGAAGAAGTGCTCTAAAATATAGCTTTAACTATCTTTTAATTATATTTCCACAATTTTTTATATAAATGAAGACAACTTTGCAACCTTTTAAATTTTTTCGAACATTTTAAAAACGCTTTAAACTAATGTTTTGACTGTTTTTTCTTAAATAATCTGATATATATTTTGTAAAAGAAGTACTTCTAAAGCACTTTTTGCAAACGTTAGAAGAACGCTTTAAAGCAATGATTTTATAAGCAATTGTAAGTTTTGCATGAAAAGTACTCCCAAAGTGTATTTTGTGCACGTTTAAAAAGCAATCCAAAATAATGCTTTTGTAATGATTTTTTCATACCATTGGCAACTAACGCTCTAAAAATGCTTTTGTTTTGGTACCATCGAAAACAAACGCTTTGACAGGACTTCGTTTTTTGTACTGTCTCTAATTTCTAGCTGGAAGGTTATTAATTATAAATTTGCGATGTTAGCATTATTGATATTTTAGGTAACGGCAATACCGATATATATGTATATAACGGCTTTACCGATACCAAGACCGAAACAGACAAAAAAATCGATACCAACCCCTTATTTATTTCGGTTGCCAACTCCTATGCTTAACACTAGAATGACCGGTCATTTTGACGGGTTTGGCATCTTTTGATTTGACGGGTTTTGCATCTTTGATTTAAAACTAAATGTTTTTGTTCCAACTTATTCCAGACATGATATGACTTTTGTGGTGTAGTATTAAGTATCGTAACAATTCCACATAAACAGTTTGTTTTGAATTTCACTTACAAGGGAGGTATCGCGACCCGAACTCAAAGATTTTAATGAACTTTGAATATGTTGTTAAGTAGAAAAAAAGACGTATTTTTTTAGCTTCCCAATCTCACGTTTAAGGGTTAAAATATGCATTTGTTTTTGTATAAAAAAATTGTCTTGAGGTTACGACAAATAGATTTCTTAAAAGGAAGAATGGAATTTTGATGATAATCAAATATAATTACAAGCACGAGGGGAAGGAAATTAAAGTAACAGATTAAAAAAAAGAAAATCTATTGGAAAAAAAATTTGTTGAATTAATTATAAAAGAGAAAGTTGAAAATTAAAAGAAATATATATATACAGTAAAACTCGCTTAAGACGAACTCAGTTAAAACAAACCCTCGGTTAATACGAACTAATTTAAAAGTCCCGACGTTTTGGCAACAATTTTCATATAAAATACATCTTTTAATACGAACTCGGTTAATACGAACCCTCGGTTATTACGAACTGTTTTAAGCAGTCCCAAAAACTCGTTTTCACACAAATTACCATGTTTAGTACACTCTTTATCCGTTTAATGGGATAGACCTAGTATGGATTCCATATCCGTGGATGACTTTCTAGATATATATGCTAATGTTTTGACGTCACATACTTTATCAGGTGAAGAAATATTGGAAATTGTTAATCCTCCCGATGTTGAAATTTTGTCAAGTGATATATTCGAACAAAATCGTGTGCCGAAGAAGCTGACAATCATATTTTGGTAATAGAAAAACTTATAACGAATGAAATCGTTAATTCAGTCATTCAGAAAAAAAAACAGTTTTTTTTTTTTAATGAAGAATTTGAATTAAATTTTTAGTTGTGAATGCATGAAATGCTAATTTTATTTTTTATTTTTTATTTATGTAAAAATCTTGTTTTTGTTTTAATAAATACATATTTTTTATCGTTTAAAAAACCCCGCTTAATACGAACCTCGCTTAAGACGAACTAATTTTTTTTGGTCCATCGGAGTTCGTCTTAACCGGGTTTTACTGTATATATATTGAAGATAATAATAGTGCAAAAGGTTTAATAATTTTAACAGATAGGGAAGAGAAAACAAGGAAGGGACAGATTATGATTATAATTTCAGACCTTTAAAGTGAGACATGCTGGAAAGCTGTGTTCTTTATTTTAGACGCCGCCGAATTTTTATTTACACTCAGTCAAAAAAAAAAATAAAATAGATTTCTTTGTACACAGGGTTAAAGTACTTAAAAAGAAAGAGTTACAAAAAAATTAAATGATTTATTAGTACAGTGTTATTTTAACGTCATATAGACAGTCGCAATTAATTTTTTATTAATATACATTTGATAAATTTAATTTAGAAATGTTGAGGTTAAGAAGATGAATAAACGTTTTTCTCTAAAAATTATAAGCACTATATTAATTTTTTAAAATCAGACTAGACTAGTTTCTGCCTTTTTATGGGCAGGCGTCATCAGTGATTTTCCATTTAATTTGTGTCTTATAATTGTCAGATTGCCTCTATATGATAAATTATTTCTACAACCTGCGGCTGTAAGAATCAAACCTGCGCTCCTCTTACATTACAAACGTAACAATACCAAGTCATGGCCGTTTAGCGATCACACCCAAGTATGGCCTCGAATTTAATGCAGCTAAATTGCAGTTTTCTTTCCTATTAGCTTTTCCGTTATTGTATATTATACTCAGACGTGACCAACACTAACAAACACAAATATTCTATCTTTAGATTTTTGTTTATTTGTTAATTAAATAAAAAGTGTCTTTTTAAAATGATTTTTTTTATGTACAAAAACGGTGCATTATCATTTAGTATTTTTTTTTTTGTGTATTTAAACTATTTTTTTTTTTTAAATTATATCATTGCTATTAAATTGCTTTACACAACATTAAATTTGTTTGATCGCCAAATATCATCTTATTTACTTTCTTTTTTCAAATTTATTTTTTTTTCCACATCGACATCAATTATATTTCAATAGAAAAAATTTTTGTTACTAAAAATTTGAAACGGAAGTTACAGTTTTTTGTTATTCCCATTTAAAATTACAAAAACAATTAATCAACAAATTAATTTAAAGTGTTATAATCGGCTTTGCTAAAATTGTGTATACCCTTTACACTTTTGCTGTGAAAATAAATTGTATTAGGTAAAAAATAAAATAGTAAGTATAAAAAAGTTGTGTTTTTTTGTTCGAGTGGAAAAAATATTTGACTTTTTTATAGTTAACGACTTGAAGTAACACAACTCTAAGATTTTATTTAAATCAGAATTAAACTTTTCGGGTAAGTTAACGCCCTGTTTTTTTTTAAAGCAAAGGGAAAAATTCATCCAGAGGAATGCGTGTAATTTGTTATTGTAACAAAAACAAAATACACGTATTCCTCTAGATAAATTATTTCGTTCGCTGTATAATAACAGGGGTTAAGCTTCCAATAGCGGACGACTCTAATCAGTGTTGCCAGCCGTTGATTCCCGAAAATGGCTTAATTTGTGTATAAAAAGGCTACAAAATGGCTAAATTTGTATATCAAAAATGTTATTTCATCACTAAAAGGTTTTTCATCTCACAAAAAATTTGTTTTCACCCCTAATGTTTTATCATTATTTTTTTGTTTTTCATAAAAAAAATTGGTAAAACTAATTTTAATACTTGCACTTGTTATTTTTTATTTTTGAATAAGTGTCCAAAAAGGTGACTTTTTAAAAAATCTAAAATATATCAAAGATTTTTTTTAATAGAAAAAATGAAAAATTTTGCGAATCAGTAACATTTTTTATTATAGGTTTCTATTTGGATTTTCGGCAATACTTAAAAGTTAGACACATTGGTAAACAAAATTGAGTTAACAATAAAATTAATAGGTAATAATAAAACCCCGAAACATTCCGGTCATAGAGAACTAAGACTGAGAAAATGCAAATAATTTGCTGATCATCATTTTTATATCGTGTGCAAATGATGATCGTGAATACCATTAACAATTTATAAATTTAACCGAATTAGAGAACTATGTTTGAAGGACAAACAATTTGAATTCAGTGTTATATAAATACGGATTTATCGGTGACTAGGTACAACACACACGGAAATTATTAAGAAATAGGGATAATGAGTGTTTGCAAAACGTTCCTTTTGTCCATTATTAACTGTGAAATACATAACCTTGAATATAGCCGAACCGGAAATGGACATACAATTAATAACGGAATTACAAAATAACAATTTTGAAATTTTTTTAAGTGTAAAAAATATATGTACGTTACTTCCAACAGAAAATAAATTAAAAATAAATAAAAAGCCCGGCTTATAGTTGTTGCAAATACAAAACAAAAATGTGGGAAAAGAGAAAAATACACAAAATATACTTAACTACGACAACAACCGACATTTATACGATTAAAATTAAACAACAACAAAATAAATTGATTTTGTTTTTAGTTAAATACAATACACAATATTTTGTGTTGCTAAAGCTTTTAAGCCAAAAAAATACTAGTAATGTTAGTCGAAAATCTACCGCGGCGCGAAGATGATCAAAAAACAAGTTAACTTAAATTAATTAACAAAAAAAAAAAAAGTGTTTGAAAAAAATATTAAAGTAAAAATATAGTTTAATAATTAAAAAAAAAAATATAAAAAATTAAAAAAAAAAATAAATAGATTAATCTACTAAAAAATTTCCCTTGATTTCGGTGAAGATATTAAAATTAAAGAAAAAAGTTACCAAACTTGTATTGAAAAAAAACCTAGTAAACTACAAAAAAATTATACATAAATTACTGCAGACAAAAAATATGTTGTTTTAAAGCTGCTTTAAACTAGATTTTGTTGTTTAGAAATTTAATAGTAAAATTTGTTTATTCTTAATACAATTTTTTTGTGTTTCAATAAACTAGGCCCTCGTTCAACAGTTTATGTAAATATTTCAATATTGCAACATTTTAAAATTATTTAAATATGCCCCACCTACTTCCTGACCTATTTGTGTCTACACTCATAGCAGGCACGGATCCAGCTTTTAAATTTTTTGATAAAAATTTAATGAAAAGTTTCAATGAATCCAGTTGCTTCTATGCAAAAATTCATTAATATCATGCAGATAATTCTCTCAGTATATTATCCGACCGAACAGTTTGACCAAAAAATATATTTTATCGTTTTTTTTTTACATTTGCAGGCATTATAGACGAGTCTCGATATTGCGCTGAGAGAATTATCTGCATGATATTAAAGAATTTTTGCATTAAATCAATGAAATTTCACTGGAATTAGTCTATTGAAACTTTTCATTAAGTTAATGCAAGTTAACGTAAAATTGTATGAATAAATATAATTTTATTTATGTAAATTTTCTTACACTCAATGAGGAAGTTTCATTAAAAACTAGTTTCATAAAAAATATGAAACTTTTCATTAATTTTAATAATATTTGCGTTTATTTTTGAAGAAAAGTTTTATTGATTTACTGAAAAATTGCTTTTTGTTTCGCCCAACAAAATTTTCTCTGTGTGGCAAAATGTTTGTTAAACCGATTTATTGCGACTATGACTGCCAAGTTTGAGGAAAAAGACGAAAGCTGTAAAGCAAACTGAATGCCAAACTCGTTCTGATTTTTCTGAAAGTTCGGCATCCAAAGATGAAAGTTATGTTTTATTCAAGTTTGTTATAATTTTTATTAAAAATAAAAATTATGTTTTTTTCAACCTTTAATTGTGCAATGAAAATGAAAATTATTCAAGTTCGAGGCCATACTCTATATTTCTTCATTAGGATATTGTCCTAACAAATAATCTATAGAGTTTTTTGTTTTCAAATTTATTATTTGACTTTTCTATGTTCCCATCATCAGAACACGTTTTGAAAGCGGTAACAATCCCATGCCAAACATCAAACATACATATGAACTAGTTTACTCACTACATGAGAACTAATATACATATGAGTTTGAAGTTAAAGATTATAACCATCAAACACTAGTTCATATGTATGTTTGATGTTTGGCATGGGATTGTTACCGCTTTCAAAACGTGTTCTGATGATGGGAACATAGAAAATTCCCGAAATAGATCTATCAACACATTCCTGAAAGGGTCAATAATAATGTTATGTTTTATTTTTAAAAAAGGAAAATAATTATATTACACGTTGAATTGTGTAATTTTTTTCCGTGTATGTTTCAAGACATTTTTCAAAAGAAAAACCAAAGCAATTGCCTAAGAGAAGACATACAATTTTAGTTTTTTTCTTTACCCCGTTAAAAATTGACATATATGGATCCATACATGATTCATATGTGTTCATAAACCATTCTTCTATGTTCATAAACCATTCTTATTTAACATATATCAAAATTGAGGTAATATTTACATATATAATCATGCATGTCTATACATATCCACACATGGTCATATGTGTACTTTAACGAAAATTGAGGTAATATTTATATATATGATCACATATGAACTCTTATGAACACATATGAATTACCTGGAATCACTTCATATATGAAAATTAATGAGTTCATACCTGTTCATTAATGGATGCATATATGTTGATTTTTAACCGGGTAGGAAAGTTCTCCTGCAAAAAATATTTGATTCTGGAACAGGTTTAGGTTTTAAACAATTTTTAAAGATTTCGAAGATAAGATAGCTTGGTAAAGTAAAATCTCAATTATAACACCAATTAACACCAATTTTGATAAATTTTTTAAGACCACTTCCTTGGATTTGATGTTAACAATATTCATAAAATTGGGTGTACTTTTTTTCCTAAGATGCACTTAAATGTCGAAATCCATTCTATACATTTGCTGAAATAATTATTCACTATAGATTTTTTGGATATATCAGGCTATTAACGTAGCAAAAATTTTTAAATTTTTGAAATCTCTTTAGGAAAAAGGTTTTAAAGAGAATTTAAAAGTTTTTGGTATATTAATAACCTGATATATCCAAAAAATCCCTATGATCTTTCGTGATTAACATATTAAAAGAAAACGTTCCATGCCAGCAAACAAAATGAGTCAGAAATGGGCTCAAAATATACAAATTTAAAATGTTAAAATGGGGCTAACTTATATTTTAAAATATTTTTTGAAAAAGTGCTTTAAAAAACCGAAAATACTTTTTTTCAAAACAAGTTAAAAAAAATTTTAAACCACGTATATGTTCAAAACTTTAAACTATCGCATACTTTTTTGCCTCGTTATAGCGCCTTCCCTTGAAAATAGAAGTATCATTATAGACACGTTGGTTAAAAATGGTTTAAAGAAATTTTATTGTTTTTTCTTAGTTTTATTTTAAAAACAAAAAGTAAGCAGACAATATTTTGTATAAAATATAATTTAATTTACGTTTATTTTCATAAAACCCTAAATAATCGTTAAAAGAGTGTTACATGTCACATCAACGAGTGCAAAGAAATTGTTAAAATTTAAAAAATGTTAATAACCTCGTTAAGTTTTTTAAATAAATTAAATATTCATAAAACAGTTCCGTTTTAAAAGTTTTAAAGCACAAACATTTGTTTTACTAATGCCAATTACCAAACAATTTTAACTTTAATAAACCTGATATCTGCCGGATTTGTTTAATGCAAACTTATAGTGTGTATTTTAAAAGAACAAATATATTTATTTAAAAACATTAGGGTTTTCAAATTCCCGACCAGGGAATCGTGAAACTTTTTCGAACATTCCCGGGATTTCTAAATAAAATTTTTATTTAGGCTTTGTTAGTGAAAGCTTCGTTTTTTTTTGGGAAAAAGCTAAATATTAAATATTATATTATTAAATATTACTATTAACTTAGGAATATCTGTGCGCCCCGGTAGGCTAGTTGGTAGCGTGCTGGCTTATCAGTGCGGGGGTCGTGGGTTCGATTCCCACCAGAGGCACTGGTCTGTTTTGGCTACAACACGCCGAAGGCCATAGTAGCTAGTGCTCGGTTAGGGTAATAGTATATAATTTGTAATTATATGATTATTAATTAATAAAATAAAAAAAATAAAATAAATAAAATAAATAAAAACTTAGGAATATTTTTAAAATTGTTTTTAGTAAAAACAACTCTCAATAAAATATTATTCAAAACTGTTTCAAAATCGTTTTTATGTAGTAAAATAAAATAGTTTATCTCTGCGCGCTTTAACTTCTTCTTTAAGAACTATTCTTTGGACACTGTGACAAATATCGAATGCCCAATTAAGGAATTTTTTCATAATTTATCATAATATGAAAAATATACATTTTTCGAGACTTTTACTCGATTTTTATTTTTTTAATATAAGAGTTTAAAGAAAAGTTTAAATTCATTATCGAATTTGAGCAGAATTTTAGTTAAAAATTGTAAACATTCTCCGGATTTGATTTTTTGTTTGCTGGTTTACCAATTTCAATTCAGCTAACACGGTTGTTTAGTACTTTTTTCAATTCACAGGTATCACGACAAAAAGCCCCTGGAATCAGGAAGTGAAAAATCGGCGAAATTACCGGGAATTTTGTCCCGTGAACTACCGGGTTAAAAGCCCTAGAAATCATTCAAAGCAATTATTTACAAATTTCTCCAGTTAAATATTAAACGTCTTTAAACAATTGTTTTCACTTCAGCTTAATTGTTAATTAATGAACCAGGGCAGCGGCTTTCATGCACTAAAAACCCGAAAATATGTTCTTAAAATATGCATTAAAAATTCCAAATATGTTGTTAAAATATGTACTAAAAATCCAAAAACATTCACAAAAAAAATACATTCACACTTAAAAATCGTCATATATGGATCCATACATGAGCACCATATATTTCCACATGCACCCATACATGATTCATGTGTTCATAAATGATTCACATATGTTCATATGTGTGATCATATATCATCATATGCGTGCAATAACGAAAATTAAGGTAATATTTACATATATAACCACACATGGTCATATGTGTACATTAACGAAAATTGAGGTAATATTTATATATATATGATAACATGTGAACTCTTATGAACATATATGAATCCTACATATATGGACATGAATGACCTCGAATCACTTCATATATGATCATGAACGAGCTCATAAATGTTCATAAATGGATGCATACATGTTGTTTTTAACCGGGCACTTAAAAATTTTGACTTTTTAAAATTCGATTTAGTAATTTAGAGCGTTGGTTTAAACATGAAATCCTATAAAAATGTCTAGAGAACTAGATGCAATTTCAAGGATTACAAATCATTTCTATCGTTAATTTTTAACTAAATTTCAATTTTAATTTTTAGAAAATATGCAATTAAATTGAAAATATGTAACAAAAAATTCCAAAATATGCAATTATAGCTAAATATGCAAAAATATGCATTTATAACAAAATATGCAATAACAAATTGATGACATTTTGTTGCCAATTCTTGGATTCGGAAAAGTATTTGGTCAATACTGATTTTGGACTACAGACTACAAACATATATTTGCATGAAAGTCGCTGCCCTGTTTATTTACATTTACAAAATTATTATATTATTTACATTATATTATATTCAGGCATGTCACAGAATTCCATTCCGATCGGAAGTGGAATAATTTTCACTTTTTGCTTCTCCAGAAAATGTAAAACGAAAAAGTTTCCCGGAATGAAACCACTTCTTTTGTTGTACAAATATTTGGGAATCATCAAAATCGATCGGAATTTAAAGAAGCTAATGCAAAATCGATCGGAATGGTAAATACGGAATTGAAACCATTCCAATCGGAATCTATGACATGCCTGATTATTTGCATTTACAAAATTGTATAAATTAATTTTTAAATGTCATTTTTTTAAATTAAAGCATATAATTTTTTTATCACGAAAGGAAAAATGCAATTACTAACTGTCTAAAGATGTTTATTCGTAATTTTAAATTTGCTAGCCACTTAAAAAAAGAATACTAGAATTGTGGTTATAATATCGAAAACGTTGAAAAAATCAATACTAAATACATATTTTTTAATTTTAAGTACATATTTCACGATTTCAAATACACTTATAATACTATGTAGGTAAAGACCATTGCAAATGTAGTTAAAAACAAATGAAATTTCACTTGAAAAAAGAACAACTTACATTTCAGTAAATTCAACTAACGTAGTCATTTGTTTTTTACTGTTTAAAAAAATAAACCAGAATTGAACAGTTCATGCGTATAAAGACGAATAGACCATTTGTAGAATTTTACAGGGGACAATAAAAACGCAGGAAACGGTTAAAAAATAATATTTCTGTCAACTTTTTGGTATTAGCTTAAAGATTTAAGTCACATCTACCTATATACAAAATTTTAGTAAGGTATTAGAAAGAGAACTTGCCAAAATTGGACTTCAATTTTTGCTTAAATGGAAAAAGGGCGAATATCCAAAAAAATGTATTTAAATTTGAATAAAAATGTGTTATTTTGCAGCAGATTTTGACTACATTTTCATGAGACTTGCAAAACTTGACTAACTATGGTTGGTATTTGTTTGTAACACTTTAAGGACTTCAAGGATACACTTTTCAAGGATTGCAAGGACATGCAAAAAAAAATTTTTTTGTTAATTTTTTTTTTAATATTCCTGCCATTTGATGCCATTTGATGGATATTCGCCCTTTTTGCTTTCCACACTTTTAAGTCTTATAACTCAAGAACGGTAAAATTGTTTGCCAATATAATAAGTGTGGTTTGTTCCTCGTAATGTTCTTTTAACACATTGTTACCGAAAGTAAAATTTTTGTATGTTTTTGTGTTGTATTTAATCAGAATTGAATTTAAACAAAAATATAAAAATATACGAATTATTGCACTTTCAAAGTCATTTTTTTAGCCTTAAAAGTCAAAATTTCCCCAAAATTTCTGCACAGGATTGTAGGGCTCTGCTAATAAAATGCATTTGTGCAAAAAACGTGTTTGCGAAAAAGTGGTCTATTCGTCCTTATTCGCATGAACTGTTCAATTGCAGTAAAAATTAACCACATATGTAGTAAAAAATAAACAAACATTTATTTGTTTCATTTTATTAAATAAAAAAAAATTACTGTATAAAATTAATGTAAAATCATAATACAGTAATGTGATGTGGTTTATTTTTTTAAATGAACTACATAAGTATGTAGTCAAAAATTAAGTTTCTTCTACAAATTACTGTTTTTTCACTTAAAAATAAAGATACTGTATTACAACTCACACAACAACAAATATTTACAACAGAAGTTCCCTGAGTGTACATATTTTATGTACATAAAACACGAATATAAATGCATTAACTTCCTAGCCCTATTACTGGCAAATCACTGCTAGTTTTGTAAAACCCACCGCGTTAAAATTTTTTAAAGGTACAACTAATATTGTACTAGGAAAACACTATTTTGTTTGCAAAGCATGTGTTTTGCTTATACCATCAGCAAAATTCTTTGCCAATATTGTTTTTAAAAATATTACAACCAATTAGAAGCATTTTTATTTTATTATATTTCACACATTTAAATATGATGTATAAGACTAAGACCGAACTGTATTGCCGTTTTTTAAATGCGTTTTATTAGACATATTTGTCAAATTTAATTGAATTTGCTTGCTTTTAAAATAAAGCACCAAATTTTTTGAATTACCAACGATGGCAAATACGTTTAAACCAACGGTTGGTCACTGTTATCAATCGGGTAACAGGACAATGCTGTCAAGATTGTTAATCCCACGTTCTGCCAACGCATAACCGACAGCCGCCGACGCTTTGCCAACACTGTGCCGATTTTATTTTTCTGCCTTAGTAATGATAACATATCTAATTCGCACACAAAAATTGCATTTGCTTCAAAAATTTATTGTTTAGACAGTTTGCCAACCATGGTTGGCAAACACTACCATTTCAGTATAACGATAGTTGCCTACCACGCCCACATCCATGCCGATATAAATGTTTTGAAACTACGATTCCAACTGTGGCATATCTAATTCGCACACAAAAATTGCATTTGCTTCAAAAATTTATTGTTTAGACAGTTTGCCAACCATGGTTGGCAAACACTACCATTTCATTATATCGATAGTTGACTACCACGCCCACATCCATGCCGATATGAATGTTTTGAAATCACGATTCCAACTGTGGCATATCTAATTCGCACACAAAAATTGCATTTGCTTCAAAAATTTATTGTTTAGACAGTTTGCCAACCATGGTTGGCAAACACTACCGTTTCATTATAACGATAGTTGCCTACCACGCAAACATCCATGCCGATATGAATGTTTTGAAATCACGAAAATTGCATTTGCTTCAAAAATTTATTGTTTAGACAGTTTGCCAACCATGGTTGGCAAACACTACCGTTTCATTATAACGATAGTTGCCTACCACGCCCACATCCATGCCGATATGAATGTATTGAAACCACGATTCCTAATATTTCATGCGTCTTCTGATATAACGGGGCTTGTTTCAAAATTCTATCCATTAAATTTGGTTAATCCCCAAAATTGCATTATAAATCGTCTTTTCGGTATTTTAGCGTTATTTTGACTTTAGTTCAAGATTTTTCAAAATCCTACAGGTAAAATAGAAAAATAAAACCGGTTATATTAGCAGAAACATGTCTTTAATTTAATCGCTTTTTACTGTGGTAGCCAACTACAGTCATTATGAAAAGTTATTGAATGCGATAAACCCAACTTAATCACGTTTTTGTATTGCAAACAATGTGTCCTGAATTGAAAATGTTCAACAACCTGTTGAAATTATAAAAGTTATTACAAATTATACATAAAATAAAACAAAATTTCATTTGCTTAAAAAATAAATTTTTTTTAAATGTGTATTTTTAGTGCATTAATGTGAAACAGAGAAATCTGACAACAACTTTCGAATATATAACCAAAGAACATAAAGACTAAAGAGGAACCAAGGTACTCAACATCTGTTAAATTTTATATGCCAACTGGTTTTAAGAGAAACAGTTTTTTAGATGTTTTAATGAATATTTTGTAACAAAATTTTGAAAATCATAAACATTTAAAAACAATTGTTTGTCAAATTAACTGCAAAACGTGAAGAAAAAATGGCTACACTCTAAAAAAAACGCTCTGCTAGAAATATAAATGCTGGTAATATACTTTTGTTTGGAAAACATTTCCGTTTCTTATGCCCTTAAGTCAGTAAACAAGGTAAACAAAATATATTTGCGAATCAAAGAATTTATATTAAAATGGTGCATATTTTTGCATATTTAGCTATAAATGCATATTTCGATTTAAATGCATATTTTAATGGTTTTTTAATTGCATATTTTTTCATATAAATAATCAACATTTTATGTTAATTGTGCAAAACGTATGCAGAAAATATGTTAATTAATACAAATTAACTTTAAGATTTATTTAAAATTGATTAAAAACAAAAACATTATTAATTAAAAAAATTTAAGTGCATATTTTTTTAATTTTTATTGCATGCTTTAAAATTTGTCATGCATATTATAGGCGCCTAAAACACACTTTGTTAGTGCATGACGTCCCTGCTAATAAATCATGTTTGCTTTGGATCATGTGACAAAACATCGCGAATATATTGCCCTGATGAACAGTTTATACATACAATGATTTTCTCTCAATGACCAATATCCTAATGAACATATTTAAATAAAAATATAAAGTTCTATTGCATTATCAAAATTTTTACATTTATTTAAAAATACAAGGGTAGTGAAAGGGCTGAGTAAAATCGGGCCATTATTCGGATGAAATTTTATATAATTAATTATGGGCTCATATTAAATTAGATTAGGGCTTAGATAAAATTTAATCAAATTATATCTTATTTGATATACTTAGATGCATGTGGATAAACCATTTTTCAGATCTGGCTGCTTATAAAATGAGATATAATTTTATTAGACTCCATATTAAAATGTTTACGCGGGCCGGGACCTAAAAAACTTAAAAAAGAGTAACCTTATGGAAAAAATTACATATTTGCAAATATGAAATCGAGAGTGGAGAAATTTTAGGAAAATGCATTTTTAAAATAAATTCCGCAATATAAAAGTAGAGGAGTGTACCATTTCAATGCATTTTAAATTATAATGATGCGATATAAATATAATAAAGAAACTACGAATGTTGAAACTTATACAGTATTTGGATATTTTTTATTTAAAAAAAAAATAAATAAAATCGCGAATAAAAACATAGTTTTTCAGCTTCGAAAAAATAGAAACGCCAACCTTTAAGTGGCTCCGTAGAGTTTCTGTGTGTAAAATTAAATTTAAATCGAAAGACCCAAGGTCAGATTTTGGCCAATCTATCGTTGAGTCCGATCTATAGTATGTTTGTTATTAGAATGTTTGCATGTCCCAAATATAATAACGATAAATTTAAAATTGCAAATAAAGGGTCCGCCAAATAACTTTTTTTTTTGAACTCCTGAACCAATTGGACTTTGTATGGCGTCATACCAAGGTCTTTATGAAAAATTCGTCTCAATGATGTCTCCGAAATGTTCAATTGTTGAGAACAACGGTGAATTGATGTTGATGGCGCTTCACGCACACTTTCTGGAACAGCAGCAATATTCTTGGGTGTACGCACTGTTTTTGGCTTTTCACGCTTTGGTTTATCGATGAGGATGCCAGTTTCTTTCACTTTTTTCACAAGATAACAAACATACGGACCATATTCGTTCTGCGGAAGGATAAAACTTATTATCTGTCAAATCAGACATGAGCTAAGTGTTACCATTCACGAAATAAGCACTAGTTGAAAAAAAAAACGTTAGATGGCGGACCCTTTATATCTTTGTTTAGGTTGAAAAAATTTGAATCATTTTAAGCATATATGCAATTACACACAGAGAAATAAAGTGCCAACAGAATTGAAAAGTGTATATTAATGGTAACAACACTTAGGGAACTTCTGCTTTAAAAATATGTAGTTGTTTAGGTTGTAATACAGTTTCTTTATTTTTAATGTAAATGTCAGTCATTTGTAGAACAAATTTAAATATGTACTAACCTTGTAGTTCATTTAAAAAAACAACTCACATCAAATGACTGTTTTATGATTTTACATTCATTTTTTACAGTTGTTTTTTGTTGTTTAAAGAAATAAAAAAAAATAATTGTTTGTTCATTTTTTACTACCATGTCGTTCATTTTTACTACAATTGTTAGTCATTTTTTGAACATTAAAAAACAAATGACAATGTTAGTTGAATTTACTGTAATGGAAGTCGTCCTTTCTTTAAGTGAAATTTCATTTGTTTTCATCTACAATTGCAGTGGTCTTTACCTACATAGTATTCTAAGTGAACTTATAAATGCAGTTAGAACAATTATATTTTTATTAGATTTCTGAATATTATGGGTATAGCAACTAAAATTCAATTGAATTAACCGAACTTTGTTGTGAAAACTACTGTTCAGTTGCGCCAACCAGCTGAAATACCTAATAACCGAATTTGAGTCGTAGTAACCGAATTTCAATTGGCAAACAGCTATATTTTACTCTCTGTATACCTGCAAACATATTCACAAGTGAATTTTTTAGAAAAATATAATTACCAATTTTTTTTTATATTTGATATATTTTTTAAATTCTTTTATTTAAAAAAGAACTAAAAAGGATCTTTAGAAAGGATATACGAAAGTTTAGTTTTAAATATCAACATTTAAATTTTTAGTAATTTTTTTCAATTTGTACAAAAAAATTCATATATCAATAGAACAAAGAGAGTTTAAAAAAACGATAAACCGGTTATTTGAACCGGTTTTTAAATTAAAAACCCGAAAACCGGGTTTTAAAAAAGTACATATTCGAAAACCGGTGTTTAAAATAGGTCGAATGTTTGACAACTCTATACATATTCGATACCCAGCATAATCAATCAGAGATTTTCAACGCCATATTTAACATCATTTTGATGGATTATAGATAAGACTATTGAAACAGTTTTCCATTTATTAATTATTAATTTAATTGATAACCTATGACTTTTCTTGTTACAATAAGAAGAAAAGAAAAAACTCATTGAGATATACTGAAATTCATTCTTTAAAACAACAGTTTTTAACCCATAAACTTTGCGATTTTTTTTTCTCGCAAAATTTTGTACTTCTTTGTTTTGCAAATAGATTTTGTATAATTCAATGGTCTAGCGAAGATAAACTTAAATTAAATTTAATACTCTATCGATATTTTAACACAATTTTTAAAAATTTTTTTATAACAACTCTGAGTGCCTACTTCTTAAAGCCTGAGACGATTTTACTGCGTTTTTCTATCTAAAGTTATCAGTTTTTGAATATAAGTGTGTCTTTAAAGAGACGGTGGCAAAAAAATGATTAATAACATTACCATATGTATTAAATCATCCATGAGATATTTATTTCATAAAGTCAATGAACAGACATAATTAAAATAAAGAAAAAAATCATTTATAATTTAAAACAGAGACCACTGATAACACCTTCTCTAGCTTCAAAGATCAAAAACCTTAATTTTTGTTATCGTATGCGAACCCTGATTTAGGTAGGTACACGCCATAAAAGTAGCCTTAAGCATAACTTCCATGTTTGTTTATGAATATTTAATGGAATATTTTTTTACTAACAATAAGACAGTTTTGAGCTTAATGCATAATTATCTATTAAAAGTGTTTTGTGTTAATAATATTTACCTACAAATTAACGACTGTGATTTGTGTCAATTTAAAGTCGTGGTTAATAATCAATATTGGTATTTTTTTTTTCGCTAAAAAAACGTTAAAATATTCGTGACTAGCTGAAATTTAAGTTTATTTAATAAATCTACACCATTTCCACAAAAATGTTCATATATTTAAAAAATGTTAATTCAATTAGAAAATGTTTTTTTTTTTACCAAATTGCAGTTAAATAATTTACTAATAGAAAAGCATTAGTCAAAATTTTAGCTAAAACTTTTAAAAATTAGCTAAAAATTACGTTGCAGACAAAACTGCTAAAATTAAGAGATTGTTTTGCTTAATATTAGTAAGATAATAAGAATAGCGAAAATAAATTTGTTGAATCTACAAATATTTAGTTATGTTTGAGCTAAATTTTAGTTAATTGATAGTAACAAATTAATCTACTAAAATCAGCAAAATGTTTGCTAAATATTGGTAGACATAAAAAATATGAGTAAAATAAAAAAATAAGAATAAAAATCTGCCCTTCTGAAATCAACAATAAACAATTTTTATGAAAAAATTTCTGTTGATTTTAGCAAAATATGCTGTTATGCATTGTACAGTATTATCATATAATATTATTTGATTTAAAAATAATCTTAATATCATTTGATTGTTCTGAGTTCTGGACAATTAAGCATATTTTTTTGAACGAAATTTTAGTTTTTTGTAAAAATGTTACTTTTATGCCGTCACTTTTTGTTAAAAGTCCATTTGTCAACTAACTAATGATCCGATTTCGCTGATATTGTGTACACATAATCTGAAGACTTTTTAAAAGATAACTTGATCCAAAAAAAAGTTCACTTTTAAACATAAAAATGTTATAGGTGATACGTAATCTGTGTCGGTAATTAATTGATTTCACTCCTTACAAACTTAAATAATATTTTTATTCGAAATCATTTACATTTCATTTTGATGTGGTGTAATGGTTAGCACGTTGGACTGTTACACAGATGGTCCCGGGTTCGATTCCCGGTGACGACAACATCAATATAGAAAAATAATATGTAGGAGTTTTCTATCACTTATATGTATCGCTGCGCCCCCCTTCGGTGTTCCCATAGCACTTAACTCCACCGAAGTAAAATAATGAATCAGGGCTATGAAACAAAAAGCTTCAATAAATTCGCCAACTCTACATCAGGTGGCGACCAACAACTGTTCTAAGACTTATCATCTCGCGCAATTACAGTGTTGCCATGTTTGAAGCCCTTCATCTTTCACCACATTTCATATCTCCACTATCCCCTTTCCAAAGAAAGCAACACATTAATTAATAGGAAGAATTTCCTGAGTGTTGCTTCTCTTATAAAAAAAAAAAAAAAAAATGGAAAATGTTGTTTGAAAATACCTTAATCTGCATTTACATTTAACATCGAAATCTAGTTTAAAATAGATTTCGATCATATAGTTGTGTACAAAATGATAGGCGAACTAGATTTGAAAAGCTATGAAAAGCGGATGTCGAGCTATGTAAATGCAGCTTAAGGGACAACTATAAAAAAATCTTGTGTGGAATGTTGCGGTGTTTCCTTGGTTTTTGTTATAAAAAAAAAGTCCACTTTATTTTATTTAAACCAAGCGGAAATATCCATTTTCCTAATATCTATCGCATATTCTTATTCTTCTTAAAATATCTTAATGAATTCAATTAGGAAACTCATGTTTTCTTTTAAGTAATTGAAAGCCCCGACGTTTTGACATACGACCGCTCGGCTAATGGCCGTAATTTCAAGCAATATATACCTACTGGTGCTTAGATACCTACCGTGTACACGAACAAAATCGGGTAGGTATCTAAGCACCGGTAGGTATCTATTGCTTGAAATTAGGGGCATAAGACAAACTGTTCCTGCAGTCGCACAAACAAAATTTCATATAATTTCACATTTTTAAAACGAACTTTCTAAAATTTTGCATTTTCTACCATAATTTTTTGAACTTTGAACAAATTTAAAACGAAAACACATACATTTTTGATTAAATGTTTCGCAAACAATTTTTTTAAGAAAACAAAGACTGTGGAAAACTATAAAATATGATTAAGATACCTCGGTTAATATAGATAAAAATTTGAAATTTGATAATCATATAGTTTTTGTTACTTATAATATAATTTTATATAATGTAGGTGTAGCTTTGCCCTTTAATGTCAGGAAAAAATTAGCCCATTCACAGCTCATGTCAACGATACTATATGGCTTGGAGATTTTTAGTGGCACATCTGATGGGAAGTTGGACAAATTTAAAATGTGCGTTCACCGGATTGTAAGATTTGTTTATAAATTAGGTAGAACTGATCATGTTACTTTATATGTGCGCGACTTTTTAGGTTGTAGTTTTGACGATTTTGTCAAAACTAAGGTGTCTTTTATTTTTCTACAAAATGTATAGGCAGAAGAAACCGGAAAAATTTAGATTTGGAAATTCTGAACGAACACACACTTTAGAGCAGATACATTTTGAAACCCAGATATTACAAAGGTCATTTCAAGCTCGGGTTATAAGACTATGGAATAGTGTAATACCTTATAGTGAAAGGACTTTTAATAAATCCGATTTTGTGTTTCGGAAAATTGTACTTGAAAATTTGTGAATAATTTAGCGGTTACTGGCTGCATTAGACAATATATTCGAAATTTGTTTGCTTCATGTATATTTTAGATATTAATTAAGGCTTATTGTACCACTTTATTTTTATAAATTATATTAATTATAAACCTAAATTCTTAAATGTAAAGTTTATCTTTAATTATTTGGCCCATTGGGGCTTAGATTATAAATAAAGAATGAAATGAAATGATATATGAACCACATAGTTTCAGTTGAATTTAGCTTAAAACCACATTTATTATTTTGTTTATTATTTTCCAAACAAATGTGTTTTCTTAATTTTATTTAAAAATAAATAGTTTAAAAATTACAATTTTATTTGAACTTTTCTCACTTTTATAATGTAAATCTCATTTTCAGTGAAAAATTCAATAACGTTTTATGCAAAATTATTTAAAATTATAATTCATTCATAATCATATCTCATTTCATACAACGCGAGATATATTATAATACGAAAAATGGTGGAATATTCGAAATCGTTTGGTTTTTATGCGACTTTTACCGAAGAGCCCTTTTCCCCTGTATTTCAAATAATTAAAAAATGTGCCAACTCTGGGTCCACTATATAGGCAATATGGATATTAAAATTTTAATTTTCTTGAGTACTTTAACATTGCGTACAAATAAATCTAGTTTTAGTAAATTGAGAACAAGTTTTCATACAAAAACAAATGAATTTTTAAACCTACTTTTTAAACCTTTAACGTTAGATTTGGCAGCTGAAAAAAATATGTGTCTCTTTTTTTTGAGCCTTTATAAATATAACCACAGTTTATTAATATCTGAGAATTTGGGTCGGGATAGCTCCCTTATAAGTAAGAAATGTCCGAATTACAATATTTCCAAAAATTTTGTGATTTATCCCACTGTGCACCGTTGGACGCGCCTTAAAAAAATCTTTGATATACAGTAAAACTCGCTTAAGACGAACTCGGTTAAGACGAACCCTCGGTTAATACGAACTAGTTTAAAAGTCCCGACGTTTTGGCAACAATTTTCATATAAAATACATCTTTTAATACGAACTCGGTTAATACGAACCCTCGGTTATTACGAACTGTTTTAAGCAGTCCCAAAAACTCGTTTTCATACAAATTACCATGTTTAGTACACTCTTTATCCGTTTTATGGGATAGACTAAGATATATTTATATAGGTAGTCTTACTAGAACAACAACTACAACAAACAACTACAAACATTACAAAAACAACAGGGTTTTGACATTTATTTGTACTCAAGATACAGTACAAAGAAATGTCAAAACCATGTAAGAAATGTCAAAACCAGGTAAGAGGAAGATAAACAGCTGGGCTACTAAGACTACCTATTTAAATATATCTTGGGATAGACCTAGTATGAATTCCATATCCGTGGATGACTTTCTAGATATATATGCTAATGTTTTGACGTCACAAACTTTATCAGATTAAGAAATATTGAAAATTGTTAATCCTCCCGATGTTGAAAATTTGTCAAGTGACGAAGAAGTCGAAATAGAGGAGGAAGTACCTAATATACAAACGGTACACAATAGCTTAATAAACATAAAAAAATTTATTAGAACAAAATCGTGTACCGAAGAAGTTGACAATCATATTTTGGTAATAGAAAAACTTATACCGAATGAAATTGTTAATTCAGTCATTCAGAAAAAAATAACAGTTTAAAAAAAAAAAAAAATTAAGAATTTTAATTGAATTTTTAATTGTGAATGCATGAAATGCTAATTTTATCTTTTATTTATGTAAAAATCTGAATAATCTTGTTTTTGTTTTAATAAATAAAGGGTCCGCCATCTAACGTTTTTTTTTTCAACTAGTGCTTATTTCGAGAATGGTAACACTTAGCTCATGTCTGATTTGACAGATAATAAGTTTCATCCTTCCGCAGAACGAATATGGTCCGTATGTTTGTTATCTTGTGAAAAAAGTGAAAGAAACTGGCATCCTCATTGATAAACCAAAGCGTGAAAAGCCAAAAACAGTGCGTACACCCAAGAATATTGCTGCTGTGACAGAAAGTGTGCGTGAAGCGCCATCAACATCAATTCACCGTCGTTCTCAACAATTGAACATTTCGGAGACATCATTGAGACGAATTTTGCATAAAGACCTTGGTATGACGCCATACAAAGTCCAATTGGTTCAGGAGATTAAAAAACAAAAAAAGTTATTTGGCGGACCATTTACATATTTTTTATCGTTAAAAAAAAACCGCTTAATACGAACCTCGCTTAAGACGAACTAATTTTTTTTGCTCCCTCGGAGTTCGTCTTAACCGGGTTTTACTGTAATACTAATATTGTCTTATGTTAAGTACATAATTCTTTGAAAAACCAAAAAAAAATATTTTTTGCAAATGGTCCAGCTCAAAGGATTTCAATGCTATAAACGAAATATTTTGGGAATGATCATAAAACAAACCAAGGTACAATTTGAGGGCTGGACAAAAGAGATTTTTTTTCGTGAGTCGGTCTAAAGTACATGAATCCATCTAAATATTTAGTTCTACAAAAATTTATCTCAATTACCTGAAGTATACGATAAATATATATTAACTTTTTTAATAAATAAAAATAAATAATCTTAAAAAAATGACAAAAAACGTCAACACCTTAGTAGAGTAATAATAATAAAATATAATTAATTTAAATTAAACTATTTTGTACACACTATGGATACGAATAAATCAACCGATATTAAAAATGGGTAAATATCATGTTAACATAAACATTTGTATATTTTGTTTAATAATTACTGCATCAAGTTAATTATATAAACAAATTTAAACAATAACAAATTGAATTCATTACAACATATAAGTAATTATATATAGTTTTTGAGTGAAACTTTTTTTTTTTTTAATACCAACTGTTTAAATAATGTATTTGATTTGATATTTTATAAACTTTCAGTTCGGTTAATGATCGTCCATTGTTCATGCAAAATGGCAATCGCCGTTTCTCGATGAGTGATTCACAGGAAATAAGTAATTTTAGACGAGCATTACCACAATTTTTAGCCGTTAGTGTTAAAAATATTTTACTATTTGGTAATTATTATTAATTATTTTTTTGTAAAAATGATTTTCATTTTTAAAATGTGTGACTTTGTTTATGGGAATATTCAACATTTTTATTTATTGTTTCTTGTTTTTATTTTCAAATAGTATATGGCATGACATTAGGATTTCCTACGATTGTTATACCCGCCATACAAGGAGGAGAGGGTAGAGAGCCCAGTGACATAGTACTAAATAAAGATGAAATATCATGGTTTAGTAAGTTGTTTTAAACATAATCTATATTTAATATACTCAAAGTTCGGTATAATGATGTAAAAAATAGTTAATTGACTGTTGTCTCATTACACAGCGCTACAAAATTGACTCCTAAAATTGAAAACAAGAGTACCAACCATTGATACTAAATATTTCGGCAACGCCGATTTCCATGGCGTACCCAGTTTTTTCTCATATGGGCCAGATTTTTCGTAAATTTGCATTGAATGTTTGCATGTTTTAACGCAGTTTTTTATACATAAAATTTTAAAAATCAAATATTTTATCTAAGTTTTTTATGAATAAAATATGTATAAAAGACCTTCATTAACATTCGGGTAACAAGTAAATCCGCGTTTTTTCCAGTTTTTACTATATTTTACCATTTCTCATTCCATTTCGCAATCGATCAAAGCATTATTGTACATAAGCAAAAATACAAAACTAAAACAAATTTGAGAGATTGGAAAATTCTCCGCCATTCTAATATTAGGCTATTCACCATTATTGCTACACTCAAATAAAAAGTTAGTAAAGTTAGCAAAAAATTTTGCTGAGTCAGCAGAATTTTAGTCAGGAGGGTGCTTGCAAAAAATTTGCTAATGTCAGCAAAATCTTTTGCTGAAAATCAGCGAGCTGATTTTTAGCAACAAAATTAGTAGCTTCAGCAAACGTTTTGCTAACACTTAGTAGATTAGAAATTAAAAAACCCTTGCTAAAAATTAATAAAATTTTTGTGAATATTAGTAGACTCAAAAAAAAAAAAACTCGAAAAACTTGTAGAAAAATTATATTTTAGTTAATTTATTTGCTAAAAATCATAAAACATATTTTTGTGATTCTGTTTCAAATAATTTACAATACGTTACAAAATATAAAAATGTCCATACTCCCAAATTGACGATATGAATTAATATCTAATATCAATAGAAATAATTATATATAACATAAACGAAATTATCTTTGAACTACTTACATCAATTATTGTCTAAATGATGCTATCTTTTAAAGGAACGCATGCATGCCTTTGTCTTTCGCTTTAGTCTGTCTACCTATGCATATTTGTTTGCAATTTGACCACACAAGATTATTAATATATACAAATACGCATTTAATCTTTATTAAATTTAAATATTTTATTTTGTCTTTTATTTAATTAATAGACAATTACTTTCACAAGCCGGCGACGACGCAAAATTTAAGTTGTTTTAATCCACTATTTTGTTTTATGTATAAAAAACAGATACAAAAATCTTCCATGGTTGATTTTTTTATAATTTTCCTCGTCACTACTACATCGTGACATGCCGCGACATTTAATTCATTTTGAGTATATCTTTCAGTCTGGTTGTCGTTCACACTATTGATGTGCTAATCAACACAAATTTTTTAGCACAAAAAATTAGTAAAAGATTGGTAAAATATTAGTAAAACATTAGTTCAAAACAGTTAAGTGCTGAATAAGTATAACTAAAATTTTAGTTTAAAACATAATTTTAGCAAAAAATTTGCTGAAAATAGTATACCTGATTTAAAACATGTTGTACTAACTTTTCTACTAACTTATTTTTTTGAGTGTAGTGGTCGTTCAAAGAAATTTTTTTAAAATTGTATCTATTTTATTTCCACGACAAAGAAAAATTTTATTTGTTATGTGGTTTTTCTCACATGACAACTTTGTCAGGATTTTTCTATGACAAATTTTTTCAGAATACGAAAACTACACACAGAGAAAAATTTAGCTATTTGCCAACTGAAATTCGGGTACTGAGACTCAAATTCGGTTAATACGCATTTCAGTCGGTTGGTAAAACTGAACATTTGTTTTCACAACAAAATTCGCTTAGTTTAACAGAATTTTAGTTGCAACACTCAAATTATTCAGAAATCGAATGTTAATATCGATGTACTAACTGAATTTATAAGTTGTTAACATTAATATACACTTTTTAATTCGGTTGACACTTTATTTCTCTGTGTGTATAACAGTTGTCATTTACCGCAGTATTGTCACAATTTTGGCATTGTTATAAAATTTTGAATAAGGGTTAAGAACACATCAATTAATATTTAATTGATGTTACAGAATTTTCTGGCAGTTTTTAAGTTTTAAAAAGTCTAGATTGCAGATGATATTTTCTAAATTGGATGCAGTTACGAGCATACAGACTTACTTTAGGATAGCAGGACTCATCGTTGCATTCTTTTTGCTCGCTACTGTACATTTATGTGAATCAAATATGTACCTCAAATAAGAATACTAGGATTGTCTTTACATTTCAACATAAAGGAATTCAGTCAGATTGATTGCTTTTCAAAAACGTTATATGTCTAAAACTGAATTTACATGCGCCAAACTTTAAAGTAATTTTGGGGAAAAAACTGTACCATAGATCGAAAAATAAAGTACGCCATTGAGTTAACCTTATTAATTTTTAAAAGTTATGATTTTGTCCTCCTGTATTAGTTTTAATTCCATTAGTAATTTGGATTTTTTTCTGTAATTTTGACTCACATCATGTGTAGTTTTAAATTTGTCTGGATTTTTCATAAAAATAAGTGCCTATTATAAATCTGCAGTTTTTCTTGAAATTTTTAAGTTTTTCTTAAGTTCGACAGAAATTGAATTAATTACAGAAACTACTTCAAATCTTAGAGTTGGACTAAAAAATTTTTATATAACAAATTGTAAGCTTAAAATAATGAAAATAAAAATGTTAAAAAAAGATTTTTTAATAGAAATTATAAGTTTAATAGGCATTTGGATAATATTGGGTAATTGAAAGTGTTTTGGATAAACTTTTATAGAAGAGTGACCCTTAATGTTAAATTTAAGGTCGTAACCTAAGTTCAACAGTGAAGTTAAATGTTGTTTATTAAATTGTTAGATGCTGCATTAAAAATCTGAAATATTTAAACTTTTATTTTAAATTATATTCCTAAAAGTCTGGGATTCCCGGACCAAACTCCTAGGATTACGGGAATCGAAAAATCCTAAGTTTTCCGAAATCCCGGGATAAATTCCCTACAAATTTATAATTAAGTTCCTTCTTAGGGTCTTTCATCTTTTGGTGTCTAAGTTACAGAAATGTGAGAAACAGACCAAAATTTTATATTTTGGAAAATTTTCTTGAGTCGACTTAAGTGCTTTTTTGAAAAGCCCATTTTTTATACGAAAAATCCTGCAATAATGTTGCCCAAAATTTCGATTGAAAAAAGTATTAATTGTTGTGCATTTATTTATTATTATTAAATTGTGAAACATTAAAAAAGATTTATTCCAAGAGGAGGTATTGCATAAAAGTATTATCTACTCTACATAAAATTATTCGGTTTTGTATAGCAAAAACACATAAGTTTATGTAAAAACGAATAATTTGTTGTGGTTTCGTTTTTCAGAACTCCGCTAATAGTGTAGTGTTAGTATAAACTGGAGCAATTGCTATATTTTTGGGTACTCGATACCAAGAAGTAAGTAATCGTTTTTTTTTCCAGAAAAGCCAAATATACAAAAATGCTTCTCGGCTAAAATTTGGTAGATATATAACTTCGAAAAGAGGACGATAATCATCGATCGTCCAATAGAATCCGGGCCCCTTTTTAATATACCGTACACTTAAAGAAAAGTCAACAAATTCAGTAACATTGCTAATATCAACAAAAAAAAAAAAAGTAAATTCATCAAAAATTTTGTTAAATTTAGCTAATTTTTAGATGATATTAGCAATTTTTCTGCAAGAATCCTCCCAGCAAAGGTGTTGCTGACTTTACTGACTTTTTTATGGTGTAGTTCTAGTCTTAACATTTATTTTGTCAGCATACAATGATGTAATTAAAATGTTTCTCTTTATTGATCAGGTTCAATTAATTTGATATGTGTGCCTTTGGGTTGTTTATTTTCGGGATTGTTGACCCAACCTATAGGCAAAAGAAGAGCTATGCAGGTAAGTTTTTTATGCTAAAAAAGTTTTTTTTTTAAATAGATTTATTTGAAAGTGTTAATAAAGTGCTTTATAACCCTATACTTTGTTTTTGTATTTCTATTTTTTTTTTTTTTTTTTGTCAATTGTGTAAGATTCAATGAACGATTTGTCCAAGAAGAAATAAGAAATTGGAAAAATTTAAAAAGCACATTAAAAGGAATAGTTTGATACCTTAATGATTTCTGTTAAAAACGAACGTTCTACGTATTCGCGGAATAGTATTGTACTAATTACACAGGCCAACACTCAATTTGCTTCTTTGAATTTATCAACTGATTATAGTTAATTTAGGTGCGCTGAATTCAAATCTGTAATCAGTTTCTCTCTATCAGCTCTAGTTTTCATGATATAGCTTTTTTTTAAGTATTTAAAAAGTAAAACATTTCTATAGGAATTGCCGTATTTTGTAAAAGTAACAATGTGTGGGATGGACATATCTCAGGAAGTAGGAGGAGCTTATCCAAGATTATGGTATTAATCTTTTCTTTGGAAGATTCTATTCTATAGCAGATTAATGCATCAATCATAGTTGTGGGTGGGGTTTAAGGGATTAATTTTTAATTTCAAAATAGTGCTATTTTGCTATTTTTTTTATAAAAATTAGCCCCTTAAACCCCACCCACAAATATGATTGATGCATTAATCTGCTATAGAATCTTCTAAAGAAGAGATTGATACCATAATCTTGGATAAGCTCCTCCTACTTCCTGAGATATGTCCATCCCACACATTGTTACTTTTACAAAATACGGCAAAAATAGCACTATTTTGAAATTAAAAATTAACCCCTTAAACCCCACCCACAAATATGATTGATGCATTATTCTGCTATAGAATCTTCCAAAAAAGCGATCAATACCATAATCTTGGATAAGCTCCTCTTACTTCCTGAGATATGTCCATACCACACATTGTTACTTTTACAAAATACGGCAATTCCTATGGAAAAGTTTTACTTTTTAAATACTCAAAAAAAGCTATATCATGAAAACTAGAGCTGGGAAACTGATTACAGATTTGAATTCAGCGCACCCAAATTAACTAGAAGCAAATTTTTTTTTTTAATTTTGTCGGGCTGTGTTATTAGAGAGCAACGTGTTTTTTAAAGGTTAGAATTTCTTGAAAGCCTAGAAAGACGAATGTAAGTTTAGAACGCCAAAAATTTTCAAAACGTATACTTCGGTCTCATTTTCTAAAAATGTAGGTCTGTTTTATTTATTTAAATTAATTATAATTTATACAAATATTTTTTTTTTTTCAGTTTGTTAATTTACCTATTTTAGCTTCATGGCTACTATTTCACTTTTCTACAAAAACAGAACATCTGTATGCAGCTTTATGTCTAAGCGGTTTAGGAGGTGGTCTTATGGAAGCACCGGTATGTATTAAGATGAGAGCCTGCTTTAATATTCGAGTTTACTTAACACGTTTCCAATTCTTAATAAAAACAACAAAAAAATTTGAATTCGATTAATTTACAGTAGAATATCTGTTGTAATTCAAAACTTCATTGAGTCTATTACTACGTTCATATTGAACCGCAAAAAGCGAAAATTTTCATGTTTTCGATTTAAAATTTTAAAATCAATAGGGTTTAGAATTTTTTAGAGAATAACGTTTTTAAAATTGGTTTTGCTTATTTAGGAATTAATAAACCAGTTAAGAGGTTAATGAAATTCAGATATGTGATAGATGAGAAAAAAATAAAGGATATAGCGGCCCAATCTCATGTTAACTGGTTAAAAGTGGGGTAAATTTTGTTCGGGTTATTTAGTATTTTTCAAAGAAATTATAGACAAATGGGGAACGAAATGAAAGAGTTTTTAAGATACATTAACTGATATTTAAAACATGTCAGATAACTTTCAATTATTTTTGTTATTAAAAAAAATGTGTTTTAAGCATTTGTATATATAACTTATCATTCTTACATTCGATTTAAGTTATCTTAGGTACTGATTTAAGATAATTAACAACCCACCTCTGTAAATTCTATTGCTTATTGTCATTTTGTTGACAGGTGTAATAAAAATGGGAAATAAAAAAAAAAAAAAAAAGCCTTACACGACCGAACTTAAACTGCTGGAAAATTTGCAATTGTTGAGGATTCGGGTTTATCAACGCAACATTTATAAACAAAAGTGTCGTTAAAAATATTTTTTTGCAACTCCTATGAAAAACCAATGGGATATATATATATCCCATTGGTCGTTAACGGTCAAATTTAGGGAACAAATACCTCACCCAAGTTATAGCGAAAGACGTGTCGAGTTTATTTATATTGTCTTGTTTACGTCATGGGTTTTAATTAGTTCCATATGTTAAACACGAATTTGTTAAAATTTTTTAAATATCTTGAGTTGTCCTAAAGTTGTAAAGGGATGGACTGCAGTCCTAAAGTTGTAAAGGGATGGAAAAATTTGGAGACCAGATTTGGAATCAGGAGATAAAAATCTATAAATATCACTTTTTTTTTAAATAAAATCAAACAAAAATAGCTTAAATTTCTATACGAACAAAAAATAAAATACCTGAGCAAAAACCTCCTCTTTTTACCGTTGACTACCAATGGGATATATGTCCCATATTGTAAGTGTCCTATAGGAAATGGAATGAATCATATTAGGTTTGGTTTTGGTTTTGGCATGCTAAACCAATACTATTATTTTAAAATTGAAACGAATAAAATAATGAATAAAATAAAATTTTTGCAACATTGAACCATCTCTTAAAATAAAATTTTTATATTTAAATTTATATTTAATTATATAAAAAAAAACATTTGTTTTTCAACAGGTTCTAACATATGTGGCTGAAATCACAGAACCTAAATACCGTGGTATTTTATCAGCTTTAGGATCAACATGTGTCATTACAGGTGTTTTTATACAATTCATAATGGGTTCATTAATGGATTGGCGAACGATAGCAGCAGTAAGTTCTGTATTTCCAGTCATCTCAATAATATCATTGTGTTTTGTACCTGAATCACCGCACTGGCTAATACGAGGGCAACGTTTTCGAGAAGCTATTAAGGCACTGCAATGGCTACGGGGTTGGGTACCAGAACATGAAATAGAAGAGGAATTTAACCGGTTATACGATGAATTGATAACACAGCCAGCTTTAGAGGAGCAGGTAGAAGAGGCAAGAATAGCTAATGGCGGTGGAAAAGCATATTTCACCTGGTTTAGAATGTTTAGGAAAAGATCGTTTTTAGCCCCATTCTTGTTAGTGGCGTTTACATTCTTTGTGGGTCATTTTTCTGGAAAAACTTCGCTACAGACATATGCTGTGCAAATATTCCATACTTTAAAGGCACCAATTAACAAATACCATGCTACTATACTATTGGGAGTAGCTGAATTGATTGCCACCATAATGTGTGTATTCCTAATACACTTTACTGGGAAACGACCATTGGTTTTAATATCAACTATAGGCGTGGGCATATGTTTCTTTGGTACAGCTACTTATGCTCATTATTTAAAGGTGGTACCTGGTTTTGCTGTGAATAATGTGGTAGTAAATGCATCTTCAATAGTTCCTAAAGATAGTATAATATCACGTGATAATATAACAACAATATTTGAAAATGA
This sequence comes from Delia radicum, assembly GCA_021234595.1. Taxonomy (NCBI): domain Eukaryota; kingdom Metazoa; phylum Arthropoda; class Insecta; order Diptera; family Anthomyiidae; genus Delia; species Delia radicum. The sequence goes on from CM037851.1 coordinate 13,539,934, forward strand.
AGAGAAGGCTTTATTATTAAAAGCTCCAATGGATATGATGGAGGATATAACTACTTTAAAGCCCGATGATATTGAGGAGGATAATGAAAATAATATAAAATTAAATCGTTCTAGAAGAGATTTGCCAAATAACGAACCTACAACTTTGGATCCTTATAATATAACATTTGTAGATTTAACAAATTTAGATTATGATGATAATAGTTTGAATTATACAGAGACTACACCTCATTTTGATTTAGAAGATTCTAGTGAAATGGAATTTATTACGACTACTATAATACCAGAAGATATCTCTACTTCGACCACCGAAAAATCTAGTATTTCGTTAGAGACATTAGAAAACCAGCCTTCAATTTCAAAAGATCTTTTACTTAAAGTGCCTCAACAGGAGAAAAACAATTTGGTGTGGATTCCTTTGGTTTTTCTATTAGGTGCCGCTTTTTTTGCTCACTTTGGTATACGTATGATTCCCTGGATATTAATTGGTGAAGTATTTCCTGCTCCAGTCCGTAGTTCCGCTTCTGGTTTAGTTAGTGGTTTGGGCTACATTTTTGGTTTCTTGGCTAATAAACTATTTCTGCAAATGTTATCGGCTCTTACAATGCCTGGTACATTTTGGTTTTATTCTGTGGTAGCGTTTGTTGGAACCATAACACTATATTTTTGTTTACCAGAAACGGAAGGAAGAACATTGGGAGTAAGTATTATTCAAAATAGTTTTTTTTTTTTTTGTATGTTTAATTTGTTTCTCAGAAAGTAGTGATTTCTCAGAAAGTAAGTTTTTTCTAAAACTTTTAATTGAATAGTCTGAGTTTATGTATTAAAAGTTTTCAAAATTCTTGACAGCAAATTGTTTAAAGCTCATTATGATAATACAGTGAGCTTTAAAGGTTCCAAAGAGTTTGAAACTGATCATCAATCGAGTTTCTAAAGTTATTAGCTCATGAATTAAGAGCGTCTTACATTAACATCTTATAATTCTATCGTGGACTTTTTAACAGAATCTGTACCATCGACTAGGAGGGAGTCTGGGTAATCTGTCCAAAACTTTTATTAGGTTGTAAATCACGAAAATCAAAATCGCTTCGACAGAAAGATTATGTTCGTCAAATGATTAAAGTATTGTAAAGTATTGTATTTCAATCGAGGGCTTTTATTAAATGCATCATCTCATAATTCTTTCGTTGTATAACCCGTGAAAAAATAATCTAATTCAAAGTTATTCAGTTTTACTAAAAACAGATATAATAATGTAAGGAGTTGTGCGCCCCGGTAGGCTAGTTGGTAGCGTGCTGGCTTATCAGTGCGGGTGTCGTGGGTTCGATTCCCACCAGAGGCACTGGTCTGTTTTCGCTACAACGCGCCGAAGGCCATAGTAGCTAGTGCTTGGTTAGGGTAATAGTATATAATTTGTAATTATACGATTATTAATTAATAAAATAAAAAAAAAATGTAAGGAGTTATTCGGTTCTATATATTGTAAGATAGTGTTTATGAGGTGAAACATACCAATACATATGATAATATCTCAATGTAGTTACTAACATTCAATTGCATAAAACAGTTCAATCATATAAGACCGAAATCCCGATCAAACTGTATAAGATTTTATTGAATAAACTTTTTTTCACGGAAAGGGACAATTCACACGCTATCCTTCTAATTAAAAATTAATTGCGACTGTCTATATGACGTTAAAATAACACTGTATTATATGGATATCTACACTTTATTTAATAGTAAACTTCGAAAACAAATTAACTCTCGATTCAATCTGAACTTTAAATGCACCAACTCAATTGTGGACTTCTACATCAATCTATATCAATTACAATCTCCTGGCTCAATCAGGAACTTCTAAAGGTACCAAATCTGAACTTTATCATGGACTTGTTAAGTTACCAAGTAATGACTTATTAGTAGGTTTCTTAAGCAACCATCTCATCACTTAATGAGGGCTTCTAAAGGTACCAACCATAGGTCCCAGACCATAGTGTACAAATAATACCAAAACCGATATGAATTTTTTAACGTTTATTTTCGGATAATAAGATATAGAACCAGTAAAACAAGGAAATAAAAATGATAAAATAGGAAATTGAATTTTGGGGTCGGCAATTTAGACAAATACCGTTATTTTAAACAGAAACGGTATCAAATGCTCACAATTAATTTGTTGCTAAATTAAATTCAATTGTGGTATCCTAAAGGAACGAACTATGAAATCATCCTTTGACATGTATTTTTTAAGAGAAGCAACACTCACGAAATTGTTCCTATTAATTAATGCGAAAGGATATAGAGGAGAAATGAAAGGTGGTCAACGATTATGAGCTTCATATATGGCAACAATGTAATTGCATGAGAACAGTTGTTGGGCGCCATCTGATGTAGAGTTGGCGAACAGGGTTGAATCTTTTATTTCATGCACATGTTATGTTATTTTTGTGTCCGACCTAAGGCACTTTTTAGGGCTGAAGTCAAAGCCGACTCGAAACTTTGGTCAAATTCACAATAATCGACCTAAGCCGATGTCGAAACCTATTAAACCCAAAACGGCCTTAACAACTAATTAAACGCAATGTTGAGTACAATAACGCTTTAGGGTTAATGCAGTGAAGTGCGTAAGGTATATTTCAAAAAATACTTTACCGCGGTAACTTAAAACACACCAAAATCGATTCCATACTGAAAAATGTATGTAAAGTAATGTTGTTTGGACTATTTCGGGTATTAATCGGTAGTCGGACATAATTTGACCGATTGTTGAATGGCTATTATAGGAAAGTGAAATTCGATTAAGTGAAATTCGTTTTAAAAATGTGAAAACATAGGGAATTTTGTTTGTGGGACTGTCAGAAATAGTTCCCTTTAACCAAGGGTTCGTCTAAAGCAAGTTTGTATTAACGGATGTTTATTTTTTACCAAAAAGTTGGGTCTTAACGGATAATTGTCTTATCCAAGTTCATTTTAAACAAGTTTTACTGTACATATTATGTTTCCAAATTGATGTTGCCGTCGCTGGAATATGAACCTGCAACCTACTGTATAATAATTTAACGCGCTAATAAAAACGTCAACCATGTTTTGACTTAATCATGAGATTTTAAAGGAACTAACATTTGACATTTTCTTGGGATTCTAAAAGTACAAACTCTTTACTCAATCATGGGCTTCTTTGGGAAACATTTTGTTTTTTTACCAACGATTTAAAAAAATGTACTCTATTTTGGGCTTTTACTCAGCAAAAACTTTAATACCACGAAAGTGTTTATATAATGAAAATAAATATCCTAGCACATTATAATTCGACATCAGCACTGGTTATTTCGTCATTTTGTAAGCAGTCAATCTTACGCGCGACTACTTATTTATTTACAATAATAATGCTTTACTGTCAACTACTTATTTTTTAATTACTGATAAGTATAAAGGTAAGCCATATTATTTAAAAACTTGTAACCACATATTTTTTTTAGTTTCTTATAAACATACGAATATATAATTATTTTGGTAACCACGTATTATTTTTTTTTTTTAATGAAGCGAGTAATCGTGTAATATGTAAAACTTCTTACAAAAACTACCTCGTCGAACAAAAATAACGAGTTTTGACACGCCGAATTATATGGTTCCTATTGCTACTGCTTATTATTTAGGTATTGGTAATGAGAGCCCATTACTTAGATTTTGCTGGGTATTGGACTTTCAAAATTCAATGGCTTTTAAATGTATCAACTCTTGACACAACCGAAAGCTTTTAAAGGTTAAAACTATTGACTTAATAAGGTAATTTGAAAGCTACCATCTTAAATTTCAATATTGGACTTCTAACAATACCTAATCTTTACCCAGCCGTATGCTTCGAAACTTAGCATCATAAATGTGTCTTAAAGAGATACCAACATTTATCTAAAATAGATTTACCTATGATTCATATCAAAAATTCTTAAATTTTTAATTCCTACACTTTAAATCAATACACAGAGAGAATTTAGCGTAGGAAAAATAATGAAATTTTTCAGTAAACTATTTAAACTTTTCTTACCAAAGTTGACGAACGACTTCTTTAAATTAATTAAAAGCTTTATGCTTTTGATGAAACTAGTTTTTTTTTAATCAAACTGCTTCATTGAGTGACTGAAACGTTGATCAAATAAAAGTTTTAATGGACGAGTTCCAATGCAACATCGTTGCTTCTATGAAAAAATTCATTATTATCATGCAGAGAATTCTCTCAGCGTCTACTTATTAAAATCTTAAATTAACTTTTAACGGTACTATTTTCGTAATTTCAAATCATCTATTTAATTTATTTTTCAGGAAATTGAAGCACATTTCTCTAAAAAATCTTCCACAAATCTTCTTTGCAAAAAGCAACAAAAAATGGAAAAACTACATAAACAACAACAAAGTCAGCGAACATGTCCTACACACATGGATACCTTGGATAATTTACAAATACCTATTGGTCCATATACAGAGGCAAAAATTATACAATTACAACAAAGTGATTTTATACCCAATCGCAGTAGTAATACGAGTAATGGCAGTAATCGTAATAATGATGTCAATGGAGGTGGTATTACAAATATTGCTTATGAAGAAAATAATACCACACATTTGTAGATTTGTGTGAGTGCACCAGCGAATTTGCGAACTGAGTATTAAGTGGACCATAGCCCTATTCCGAAATATACACACAATATAATTTTTAAAAATATGTGCCACAAAGAAATAGGTTTTCACGATAGTCATTTGCACACGATGCAAATACGCAGTCGGTTATTTGCACTTTCTCAGTCCTGAGCAGTATTGACAATGGAATTTGTGCTTATTTGCATCGTGTGCAAATGAACATCGTGAGTAGCCCCATTGTATTAAACTGTTATAATTCTCCACACCAAAAAACATTTAAAAAATTCATTACAAGATTGTTGTGATTAATTTTAGAAAGTTAATAAAATAAATTTTATACAAAACTTAAAAAACTATTTGTGTATGGTTATAACGGATCTTAGCTCGATTAGGCAAAAAGATCTCGTTAGACTCTGAAATTTTGGAAGAACTAAAGCCTTTTCCTGATGTCTTATCAATCTAACAAGTTGTGTTTTTCTAACAAGCCTCTTGTTTATGAGCTCTAGCTCTGTAAAAATTGTGGGTATATGCACTCATAGATATAAACGTGTAAAAAAACAAACAGAAAAACTACTAAAAATTAGTTAAAAGACGTTGCTGAAAAAATTGCAAAAATTAGCGAATTTTTTTGCTAAATACATATATATTAATAAAATAAGAACAGCAAAACTAAATCTGTTAACCGTACAAAATTTTAGTCATTTTCGATGTGAAGTTTAGTTAATTGAAAAATTGCTATGCTAAAATTAGCAAAAACTTTTACTAATTATTTCTAGAATAAAAATAGCAAGCAAAACCTGTAATATTAACAACATTTTTGCTATATTTACCTCAAGTTTACTACAATGCAAATAACAGTTTATTTTGCAACAATCAACAGACATTTTTGCTGAAAAATTGTAGATTTGTAGGTTAAAAATAGCAGAGAAAACCTGCAATATCAATAACATTTTTGTTATATTTACCTTACGTTTAGTAGAATACAAAAAACAGTTTATTTTGCAAAAATCAACAGACATTTTTTTCTAAAAAATTGTAGATTTCAGAACTGCAGATTTTTATTCGCAATAAAAAAATACAAAAATTATTTAAAAATTTAAATTTTTTTAATAATTTTTTTGCTTACTAATATTTAGTAAATTTTTTGCTGATTTAGCAGATTAACTTGAGCTTCTAAGAAGCCAATCATACCAACTCTCTTAGAATAATTTTTGAAAAAATTAATTTTAAAGTTAAACGTTTTTTCCAAAATTCCCTGCGATATATCAACTAAAATTTAATATAGGAATTTGTACTAAAGATTTCAATCTATTTAACATTGCAACTCAATTTAAATTCAAAGTATTTCTATAGCTTCAAAATCAGACTTGGGCGACGTCAATTACATTTCATAATCATTCACTTGTGATAATTTTCTATATCATTAATAATTTCAGACCTAGGCTCACGCTTGTGGGCCTAAACGCTTCTTTGGAATTTTTTTATTTTTTTCAATACCAGACATGGGACATAATATCAATATTTGTGTATATAATTACATGCCAATTACATGTAATTGGGTGTAATTGAGTAATTGCCCTGTAACTAAATACCCCAATGTTGTTACTAATCCCCATGTTTGGTATTAAACATTTTACAAACTTTCTAAGGAAGTGTTTAAGCCCACAAGTGTGAGCCTAGGTCTGAAATTATTAATGATATATAAAATGTTCACAAGTGAATGATTGTGAAATGTAATTGACGTCACCCAAGTCTGTTCAAAATGCATTTCAAAAATGTAATTGCTTTAAAAATAGTTTTGACATTAAAGTATACAATTTTTTTGTCGACAGTATTTAAAAAAAGACACACTTACAAATAAAATAAGGTCTGCATCTTTCTGATGCAATAAAAAACGGCTGAGATATCGCTAGTACCAACAAAATGAGCTCTGGATTGTTCAGATGTGATGAGAAATGACTGAGATATAGCTGATCAAAAAATTTACTAGTATTGGATTTGGCTCAATTGGCTTCTGAAAATAATAAAAAAAAAATCTGAAGTATAGGGGTTTTAAGACAAATATAATAGAAAATGATTTTTCACATAAAAAGTTTGTGGTAAATAGAGTAATCCTAAGCAATAAAACGGAAATCTGAAGAAATTGAATTTGGCTCTTTTGGCCTCTGAGAAGCTCATTTGTTACTTTCAAGTAACTAAAATTTAGCTCAAATATAACTTAGTATTTGTAAATTCAGCAGATTTATTTTTTTTATTCTTATCTTACTAATATTTACCAAAAAATAATTCCACAATCTTTTCTGCAACGTCATTTTTAACTAATTTTTAATACACGCAAAAAAAAACTGGTTGAATGTTATCGAAGTGCTTAGTAATTATACAACTACATACGTTTCAAGTTAGTTTCACAAAGCTTAGTAAAATATTTACAAATGTTTATAAAATATATACAAGCCTAGTAAAACATTTCTAAAAAAATTCATATATTTTACAAGAAATTTGAAAAACTAACTTTAAACTTATGTATTTGTATAATTACTAGCACTTCGATAATATTCCCCCAGTTTTTTTTTTTGCTATTTTTTCAGGTTTATTTCTATGACTGTATCAGTCATAAGTTTCAAGTTAGCTTTACAAAGCTCTAGTAAAATATTTACAAATGTTTGTAAAATATATACAAGCCTAGTAAAATATTTCTAAAAAAATTCATATATTTTACAAGAAATTTGAAAAACTAACTTGAAACTTATGTAGTTTTGTAATTACTAAGCACTTCGATAATGCCCCCCCCCCCCCACAGTTTTTTTTAACAATTTTACACCTTAAACGAAAGCAATTTAAGTGCCGTTTTAGACAAATGATATCTTTATGGAAAAGTCCCTGGGGCTTTCGAATAAACACTTTTTACTTCGTTTGTTTAAGAGATTCTTGCAATTAAAGGTAGATTCACAAAAGTAATGCGCTACAGATTAAATGCAGGGAAAATAAAATAGAATTATACAAAAAATATAGTGCAAAGGAGAAATTAACAAAATCCAATATGTAGCGTAGAGTACTCCAGTGGTTGGTCTGGGAGGGATCTAAGTATTTAGCGCTTACTCAGAAAAATGTTAATCTTTATTTTTATTTAAAATTGTATGTTTGTTTGCTGTTCTTTAAGTTATGGAAAATGGAAAATTACTTAGCATTTTAAAACACCACGTAAAATTCTGAAGCTGTGATTCCAATGTTTCAAATATAAAATTGAGTCTAGATAGTCGCCCTATGCGAAATTTCCATTTACAATTTATAATTAAAGACGAATGGGAACATCAACAACACATAAGCAACCATTGCCTTCACAATGGAGGTTCAGCGAGATGAGGCCCCAATACGCCTGAAAATTAACGAATCCTGAAGACCAAGTTCATTTGCAATGGTCGATTAAACGATGTTTTCATAGGAATCAGAACAGTTTACTATATAGACTAACGTCATACTGAGACACGCTTTACTGTATTGCAAAACAGGAAACAATTAACCGTTATTCCCTATTAGAAATTAATGCGGGTCACAAGATAATGTTCCTCTTCCACAACTGACGGCGTACAGTTAAAATTGTTAACTTTTACTTAAAAAATTAAAATCTCAACGCCGATTTAAAAAATAATTTTCGTACTATAAATTCAGCCTGAATGTCTTTTATAATCAAAATCTCGAGATCTTAACCTCACATTTTTTTTCTTTACATGATCTCTATTTTATGATTTAATTCCTTTGAATAACTGTCGTATTCTTGTTGGAAATTAAGTCACTCCATTTGGAATTATTGTTTTATTGTATTTATGACATACTAGCAATTATTTACACAATCTTTTATAATTAAACATTATATAGTTACACAAAAACGATATAACTAAAAAAATATTAAATTAAAACTTACCAATTATTGTTAATAAATATATTTTATACAAAAATTCACCGAACAAACTATCGCACTTTTTTTGAATGCCAAAAACTCCCTTACACCATCAAACTATAAATGTCAAACAAATTTAAATTTGTCAAATCAAATAACATATGGCAGCACTTTATATTGATTTATAAATAAAAAGCTTTCGCAAAATATGGCAGCACTATATGTATTACTTTTTGTGAGTACTATACTAAACGTCAAATCGACGGCTTGTTGTAAAAAACAATAGACACTCACATTTTTTCCCAAAATTTTGCACAAATAATCCAAAAACTATTATATATTAGTGAAAAATAAATGTTTTACATAAAATGGCAACTGTAAATGAAAAAATAGATGCCATAGAAGCATGTCGAACATGTGGGATTTACTACATGACCACTTCCAATTATCTGAAGCCACTTTTTCAATCGCCAGTGGAGCAACCAGAAATGATGTTAATACGATTAGAACTAGCCCAGTGGAAAGTTGAGGTAAGATTATGGTTAAAAATAACAAAATATGTTACAATTGATGCAATTACTTAATTGTTTAGGTGGTCGAAAATGATGGTTATCCTCAATATGTATGCAGCACTTGCATACATGAATTCCAAAAAGTATTCAAATTTCGTACATCTTGCGTTGAGACACAAGAACAATTTCGCCATTTCTATAGTATTAGAGAAGAAAATCGTGCCAATATTAAAATCAAAACCGAATTACCAGATCCCGATGAAGAGAAACCACAGTGCAATTTCATTTATGTTGATGAACTCAGTGATACGGAATATGATGGTGCTACCCCCTTTAATATACCACATGTTCCTATTAAAGAAGAACTCATAGAGGCAGCAACTGTACCTATGGAAGAATCAAATGAATCTATAACTGTGGTTGAATCAGCAGCAAGTGTAGTCAATCATAATGCCCCGTCACCATCAGCGGAAGCAGCTGCCATCATACAATCTCAAATAATTGTTCAAAATGATAGTTTAACTAATTCATCATTATTTGCTGATGTACCCATGTTACAGGAGGCTGACCAAATTGAATGTAAGCTATGTCACCATCTTTCACCAAATCGAGCAGAACACAAACTCCATATGCAAAGGGCTCATGAAATCCGTGATATAGAATGCCATATTTGTGGCAAAAAATTTAAAAATTCTACTCCAGCACGTTTGAAATTCCATATGAAATGGCATAATCTAAGTAAACATGTTAAATGTACTCAATGCGGATTTGTTTGCAATTCAAAAGAAGCATTACAGGAACATAAACGGGCAAATCATGTTAAAATCAATTGCAAAATATGTAGAAAAGGTAAGATAAAAACAAAAAATATAAATACAGTTCCCGACAGTTATTTGTATCAAAAGAAATGCTTCATTACGCAAAATAATCAATTTCATCAAAGTGGCGAATTAAAATTTCATTAGGGTTTTTTTTTATTTCCCGAACCTTTTAATTTCTCGGAACAACGGCAAATTTTTTCGAATTTCCCGGGATCTCGGAATTTTCCGCTCAAGTAAATAAGTTTTACATAATTAGTGTTTGAAAAATTCGTCTTTATTTTATTTATTTTTTATAATCCAAAAATAAATATGACATCAAACGAACTGGCAAATACTTTATTTATAAAGATAAAATTAGGAATACTGGATGAATATTTTTGTAATTCTTTTAACTTACGACAATATCTAATAACCCATATTTTCATAATGTTTATAAATCGCCGTTTTGCATTGTTTCATCTAGAAGATTTCCGCTTTTATCAAGTAATTTGGGAAAAATCACACTATCTGGTTTCCGGTTAAATCAAACTTTCAGGACACTTTTCTTTATTTTTTTGTTTCGATTTTCATACAAGTTTGAAGTTTTGATTTTTAATGTTTTAATTTTTTTAACTGGAACGAATTTAAGATAAATATTTATAATTTGTATTAAACTCATACAAAAAAGATTAATGAAAATTCAAAGTTTTCATTTTCAATTCACAATATGAATTTAAACTGTGAAATCTCAAAAATTCGTATATCTATTTGCACCAGTTATGCAAAACGTGGCACAATAGGGCCATTCGTGGCACTTTTGACTGCTTGATGGCCCTGTGGTACTCTCTTATCTATTTTGGCCCTTTCTCCTCAAAATTGAACTAACTACTTTAAACCGTTTAGTTCAGACTTTTATGAAATTTGCCTGATTTTTTGTATTCGATGAGAGCATATGCTAGTTCCTTAGAGAATGAAAAACGGGGAGTTGTTCAATTTTTTATAAAAATCGCATTCAAAATCATATATTTTCGGTCAGGTTTTAAAATTTTTGAATGCAGGACTACAACATTTTTAAATCTTTTTATATTTGTCCAAATTTTTAAAAGAAGTACCGCAATTCATTTTTTATTAAAAAAATTAAAAAATGTGTTTTTGGAGACTTTTTAAAAATGTTATATTATCGAAAGAGCGGAAATAATTTAAGAGAAATCATAAAATATGTTAAACTTTATTGTCAGAGGGGTTTGTCTCGCATTTTTAAAAAAGCATTAAAATGACGAACTCTAATTAACAAATTAATATTATTTTTATTTTAGTAAAAATATAATAATCGAATTTTTTAAAAAATATGGCCCTACAGGGTTGATAAATGGGATTTTCAAATAGTACCAACCAGCATAAAAAATAGTACTTTTTCGACTCTAAATACTAAATACAAGTTTTTATTATAGATTAACGTTTTTAAAATTAATTTGTATATAAAAACAAAATTTAGTTGATTTTAGTTACAGAATTTATAAAAATTATCAGACTATTTCTTAAACTCACCTTTTTTGCAAGGAAATCTATTTCATTACTCCTTCGATTTTAGAATCACAATACAAATTGAAAGATGTTGGCAATGTCCTTTTTTCAATTGTACTTTTTTACGATATTTATTTTTTACTTTTCGAACACTTTATTTTTAACTCGAACTCAAATAAAATCATCTTTAATCAATTCCATTTACAACGATTGGATCCAAATAAATACATTTGATAAATGTTAATTTATGAATGGATAATTGAATTAAATGTTGAATCTTGAAGTTTCTCTGAAGTTTCTAAAAATATAACTGTTGTGTTGTTGGAGTTGTACTTCTGAGATTATGTATGCAAGAACAAAAACACCGTGTATTGAATAAAACTAGTTTTAATCACAACAAAATTCGACCTGACGATAGATCAGTGCGCTAAAGCGTTCTGTCTTTCACAATAAAAATTAAATAAAATTGCATATTAATTGCAATTGTGTGAAAAAGACGTTAAAATTCAAACTCAATCTTTAATTTTTATTTATATGTAAACAGTACTAAAATAGTCAAAGGAGTACCATGGTACTTTTCCGGATTAAATAGTACCTAAAAAGTACTATAGTACTAACTTTATCATCCCTGTGGCCCTATCAATGGTATTTTGGCCCTTTTAAATTGTCAATTTGGCCCAAAACAAAAAAAACTCAAAATGCATCGCTGATTTGCACTTGTTTGAATAATTAGACTGACATTTTTTGGCAATACTGCATCATAACCGATTTTAACACCTTCAAACATAATTGTTGCACCTTCAAACCTAATTTTAGTAAACACAACACAAGGTTGTGTACTGAGTTTAGGAGAGATCACGAACAAAAAGAAAAAAAGTGTACGGGTTGAGTACGAAAAAGTGGTGTAGAGAAGTAAAGAAAAGTATTTAGTTTACGACTACAACAAAATATTGCGTTATTCAAAAATATTTTGCAAAATCTGTTACAAATCTTAAAAACTCGCAATGTTTTTCAGTTAATAAAAAATGACAAACACTTCATTGTTTAATGTCACTTTGTCGTTACATTTTCAAATGATCTTGGCTATAATTTCGCAACAATTCCACACAAGAAAAAATCATATTTTTTAGATGGAGTTTGACAGCGCGAAGTCCAGAATTATGTTTGTACTTTATATTATATTTAATTAATTTATTTATTTCAAAAACCTAGCCTGAAGGCCATAATCGGTACAAATTTCTAGTAAATTATACAAAGTAAACAATAAAATTTAATATAAATAAAATTATAAAAAATGCAATAATAATTAAAATACAATAATAAATAATAATATAAACAAAAAATTATATAAATAAAAAGGAGTGATAACAGTTTATTTATTACATCCCCAAGTTTTATGAAAAAAAAACAAGAGCAAGCCTTAGTTAAAAAAATCCCGCTACCAAAAAAATTAAGTGCCTTGTTAAAAAAATTTTCTAAAATACAATATGTTCTCTTGAATTAGTTTAATCATTATTACTTGAAATAAATTTCAAGACGATTTGTTAAATAAATCAACAGATATTATTAGTTTCATCTGTAAATAATTAAATATCTTTACATATATAAAATTATAGAAATTTGGTAATAGTAGTACCAAAAAATAAATCGTTGAATATCCCTTATCAAAACTAGAATGAATATTTTCTCTCGGTCTTATTATTTTTATTAATAGATCAAATCATTTTTTTCAGGTGTTTTGGCCAAAAAAATGAAATCGCATTTGCGAGAACATGAAGTACTTACAAAATATCCCTGTGAATACTGTACAGAAGGTAAAAATACCGAAAAACGTTTCCAAAATTTGCATAAGTTAAAAAAAACAAAATATTTTATTTCCAGCATTTTCATCAGATAATGAAAGAGAAGCACACATTTGGCAAATACATGCCAGTGAAGATAATAATGAAAATCCCACAACATCAAATCAAGCAATTGTACAACAAGCTCAAGAAACCGAACTAACCGAAGAGGAGGAAGATGAGTTGTTAAAAGATGATGAGCCGGAGTTACAGGAAGATGTAAATTTTAAATTCTTTTGTGCTCATTGTGATGAAAAATTTATACAACAAAGTGATTTAGAGATACATGTTAAACAAGAGCATCGATCTCAGAAACAAATAACTGCAACTGCCGAAATGGAAACAGCAAACATAAATCATGACTTAATAAATGCTATTAATATACCAACCTCTCAACATGAGGATCATACAGCAGCTATAGCTGTATTTCAAGATTATGATGATGAAAATCATAGCAATGAATTACACGAACAAGATTCACACAACGACAACAATGAAGAACAAACTTTCGAAGATATACCAACTGAAAATTATGATTCACATTTTATGCATTCAGAAAACTTTACCAAACAACTGGAAAGTGTTGAAAGTCAACACGATAAGGGCAACGAAGATGCACAAGAAATGAATCAGTCAGTGCCACACGAATCTCAGCATGAGTCAACTAATGAATTACAACTAACACCTTTAGACTCATCTGATACATCTTCTGTTACCACTGAATCTGACGATGAAATACAAGAAGAAACAACTAAAACCTATTTCAACTCTTCGTCTTTCAATAACGATATGCATCCTTTTGCTTGTGCTAAATGTGCAAGAACTTTTGCCTCCATAGAGCAGTTACGTCTACATCATGAAGAACATTTAGCCGACTTTAAACCCGAAATACAAACTCCCATCAAAGCTAAATTTAAATGTCATATTTGTAGTAAAACATTTGATTTGAAATTTAGCCTTAATCGTCACATTAAAAAACATAAACATGCTCCAATTTAATAGATATTCTTCATCATATCATATAAATGTATATAAGTCATACATACACTCAGTACTACTCATTTAATATAACTTTAATTTCTATTTTTAAGTAGGTATTTTAAGTTTCTTATTTTTTCTTTTCATTCGTTTGGAAAGTTTTTCTGAAGAAAAATTTATCCAGAATTCCAATCTTGTACTTTATGCATTATAAAATAAACTATAATATATATTTAAAAAGAAATTAAGGAATTTTAATGTATTCCTTTTTAAGGGCTTTACTAGCTTTAGTTTTCTGATTTTTTTTTTTTCAAATTTCAATAGTTTGAACTTTTTCTATATGTTATGAAAATCTTGGAGAAAAAAATCGCAGAAATAAAAAAGTTACAGCTTGTTAAACAAACTTCTTGCTCTATATTTTACATGAGCAATATTTACTTGCTTTTTTCTTAAAACAAGATAATGAATATCGGGTGCCACTTTGCAGCCTTAACGGGTAGACCGATTTTCAATCAATGCATTGAAAATCATAACAATGTAATGCAGAACGATATAATTTTTGAATCTTATTTTATATTTGACCAAAGTATAAAAATGTTTTACTTTTAACAAACTAAAATCAAAAGTTTATTTTTAGATTTTTCAAGTTCAAGATCATTTGTTTTTTGTTAAACAAAAAACCGTGCAATGTTTATTTATTAATTAAAAAATTTCTTCGTCCGCTAATTTAAAGCAGACTTTATCTACTGACAGATCCTTACATGTTTCATTTCGCTTCACCGAAAATCGTTAGAGAACCAATGTAGAAGAGGTAGCAGATTTATCCAAATTTTTAAATAAAAAGATCAACGCTTTATCCGTATTGTTTTATTTACCCAATAAGAAGTAAACAACAAAATTGGAAGAATTGAATTAATTCAAATCAAAAATAAAACATTTTTAACTAACGAACGTTATTGCATTAATTAATAAAAATTGAGTTTTTGAAGGTTTTAAAAAACGATTTAGCTCACAGGATGTTATCGTTAGAGCCGACATATTTTTGGAATCATCATTAAACATTTTAGTCTTTATTTTTAGAGCGGAGCATCATACAATCTTTGTGGAGACACTCTAATATATATATACTTTATGGGATCTTAAGCCTATATTTTGATGTGTTGCAAACGGAATGACAAACTGATATATACCCTCATCACAGTGTGTCGAGGGTATAAAAATATTACAAGAAATTAAAAGTTATTATAAATTTTTTAAAACGCCGATTTTCAACATAAACGAAAACGGCACAGACATAACATATATTTTACTGTTCTTGAAATAGCAAAGTCTTCATTCTAAAAAAAAAACAAATGTATACTTAATTTCTTAATCCTATACTTTATTTAGAAACTACTACCGTACAAGGCGAAGCTATTACTTTGGTAATTTTCCCATCATACGTAGTTGTTGCATTTGTTGAGCTTGTAACATTTTCTGTGTTTGTAAATGTTGTTGCTGGGGTCCTCCTTGAGACATTGACATTGGTCCCATACCACCGCCAGGCATATTTGGCATCATACCCACACGTCCGGGTGGTCCACCCATAATTGCCATTGTGCCAATGCCCATTGGTCCCGCCGAAGCAGATGGCCCACCCATTGTTCCAGCAGCCTCTGCCAAGCCCGCTGGTAAACCTCCAGGACCTACCGGCCTA
Source organism: Delia radicum (assembly GCA_021234595.1). Classification (NCBI taxonomy): domain Eukaryota; kingdom Metazoa; phylum Arthropoda; class Insecta; order Diptera; family Anthomyiidae; genus Delia; species Delia radicum. The sequence goes on from CM037851.1 coordinate 13,555,824, forward strand.
TTTAATATTGCAGGATTTTGTTGTATATCTGATAGACATGCTTTCCATTCTTCCAAGCGACTGTAGTGTTTATTTAACAGCGCTTCTTTGCGTTGTATTTCAATACGTAAATCTTGATTTTCATCTTTAATTAGTTGATCTGGCTTTAGGGTTGAGACCAAGAACCGTTTTTGCAGAAAGAAAGCTTCCATCTGTCGAGCCACATCTATAAAACGATTTGTAGTTTTTTGTACCTCTAATTCGACTTCTTCTTTGTTGGTACCGGTATTTGCTTCCAATTTTGTCAGGGATAGTAAACAGTTCTGAAAGGCCTCTTCAAATTCATCCATTAAATTACCATTGACGTTGGAGGAGGAAGACATTTTAGTGGACCTTGCAGAAAACTTTTGTTTATTTAGATTTTTTTGTAAATAATAATTTGCAAACAAAATACTAGGCAGTTGAGATGGTGAATAAGACTTGGGGACCAATGAGCTTAAAACTGTTTGGTACTTTTTTAGTCCGAACTGCACCCAAAATATATTTTTAAGCAATAGTCGAGTTTAATGATTTATTTATTATACAATTTCAAACCAAGAGGCCTTTTAAAACGAAGAAAATAATTGCAGGCAATTTTTGAATTCTCTTTTAAAATTGATTCTAAAAATCATGAACATTTAAACGAGGAGTTTTTGCATGCAATTTTTTTGACGTTTATTTTTCCAATCTTCTTTAATTGTTCATTCGTTGAAATTTAATTTATTCGTAATAATTTAAAATAATATAATTTAATAATATATATAATATAAAATAATATAATTTAAAATAATATATAAATAGTTCTTTATTCCACACTATTTATTTATTATTTTACGAAATATTTTCGATACACAACACTTGAGAAGCAGAATACGAATAAAGCAAATTGACAAGAATACGAACGATAGCAAAAAGAAATGTCAAAAAATATCTTGAAAACGAAAATCGTGCATTTTTTGCTACCCCCGCTTGCTTCTCTACCCCGTTTGCCTACAAACAATAATTGCAGGCAACGTTGCAGGCAACAAATTGCTCCGTTTAAATGGCCTCCAAGGCTAAATATATCCTAGGTAAAGTGCCACAATGCAATTTGTTTAAATTCCCTTTAAAAATATTAAAATTCCAGTTTAAAGGTACCCATACACTTTGCAATATTATTGTCATTTTGCCCTAAAAAGTACATTAAGATATACAATACTTTTGCACATAATATGACACCACTCTTTTTTTCTGTTGTGGAGGGATATACAAATTGCATAATATGTGGCTAACACGCTATAAAATATTTTTCACATTTTTTGATTGCGCAATAAGAAACAAAACCTTTTTGATTGTTTGCAATATATTGTACAACCTTCCAATTTAACATATACACTCGTACTATTTTGCACAATAGCAATGTTGCACAAGAATATTGCGTAACACAAATTAAGTACATCATTGTACCTAAAAGGCATTTACCAAAACGTACTGTTGTGTAAATTGAAATCATCCCTACTGCATAATTTATTTATCAAGGTTGCCAACTCCACGATACAAAAAAAGCTAGATTTCAAAACCGCTCTTAAAAACTCACAAAATTTATGACATATTAAAGAAAAAATAAGTTTTTGGTGTTATATTTTCGAAAAACCATGCTGTAAAAAATTGTTAAACCCAGAGTTGCCTTTAAACATTTCTTAAAATCGTGTACTGGAAGTATTTTTTTAACGAAAACGTTGGAAAACTCAAATTTCTTATATAAAACAATTTTATCAAAGATTAGAAAACCAAGTGATAAAAAATGGCAAAGCATTCAGCTATATGAATTCTGTATCTTTTTACGACACACTACAGTGAAATGACACCTGAATCATCATTTTGGGAATGGAACTTAATTTATTTATGCACCTCATGAGTTATAAATATCATATGAAACCGAAACAAGAAAAATCGTTACCGAAACAAGAAAAATCGTTACGTTGTTGAAGAAAAATCGTTACGTTGTTGAAGAAAAATCGTTACGTTGTTGAAACGACTATAATTTAGGTGTCATTTCATTGTCGTGTTTTAATAAGATACATAAATAATGTCGTTTCTAAAAAATACATAAATCATGTCTATCCATGTTTTACAGCTAGATAAAAAAAATCGCTAGATCTTGCTGAAAAGTGGCTAAATTGGCAGCCTTTGCACAAATTCTAAATAAAACGAGCCAATTTGTATATGCAACGTGGTTGGAAGATTTGCTAAAGCGAATAACAAAACAATTGTACACGCAGAAAAATAGGGCAACAATTATCGAAATGATATACAATTATTAGAGTTCGTCACGAAAATTCAATTATATTACGTCGTATGAATATTGGTGAGACCTATAGACCATTTCTGGCAAAATTGAGTTAGGAATTGATTATATATGATTAATGTGTCCTCTTTCTAAATCTTTAATCCGTTTTTATATACCTTGTATCAATTAGGAGATATCCAGCACCATATGTGCTGCGTATCCCTATTTTTACAAATTTCTTATCATTGGTATGGTGTATTGACCACTTTTTGGCCAATGAGTCAAACTTTCTATAGAAAAATAAAAACATTATTTGTCAATCTTGGTTTGACACATTTGAAATAAGCAACGCATATAAAACAAAAAACAATAAAAAAAGTTTAAGCATTGGTTTGTACTATGACAACCTAGTTTTATAATGGTTAAAAGAAAAAAAACTTTTGACCTACTTGAAAGAATAACAATAAAATTGTGATAAAAACGGCTTATAGGCCATATAATAAAAAATCTTTTTTTTAAAAATTGTTAATAACTCTGGATACTCAGTGCAAAAAGACGTAAAAATTAACAATATTGTTTATAATAAATGCAGCTATAGATATAGCAAACAAAAAAGAAAACCTATCTTGTAGAAATTTAATAATTTTGTTGTAAACTTTGTTTATCGTTTTTCTCGCAAAAATGTTTTTGGTCGGTGCGGCTCTTCAATAATCAATCGACGATTATTCTTTTTACTTTTGTGAATCAATAAAAATATAGCATTTTTTTTTAATTTCAAACTCCTTCAAAATGCGCGCGGTGGCCAAAAAACGCGGATTTTAGAGCAAAAAGAGCTGTATTTATAAGATTTTAAACTCAACATTTGATTGTACTGTAAAAATTATTGAAAAAAGAAAATTTTTTTTAGTTTTTAACGTTCACCATTTAGGCATTAGTGGCCGGAAAACTCTCTTTTTCAAAAACTATTTTTTAACCACACGCAATAAAAATGTATTTCCGACTGAGAAAAATGCCAAAAAATTTCGATGTATTGCGGACCGCTTAAAAGTTATTAAGGTAACAATTTTGTAAAAAAAAATGATAAAAATTATTATTATTAATACACAGAAAATAACTGTAGGCGCAACAATGGAATTTGTAAATTCAAACACCCTCATTTTTAAATTCAAATTTATTTTCAACCAAATTTTAGTTTGAAATGCTTGTAAATTGTAGTTTTTTATAAAAAAATTCTTTAAAAAACAAAAATTTTAAACTACCAAAAAAAAAAATCACCAAACGGTGATTTGTTGGTGCCAATTTAAAAAAACTTATTTTTGTATTTACAAAAATTCTCTATGAGCAATGTCTATGCAATGCTCTCACCCTCTGTTAACACCTTGTGGCTGAAAACAGGAAACATGATTTTTTTAAGAAAAACCAAAGCTTAATTGAAAAAAACCTTTCCTCTAACCATAACAAATACATATGTCGAAAACTATCAGCAGCAACATTAAAAAGTCAATTTAACAATTTAAAGTCGCGAAAAAATGTTCATTTTCCTATTTACAGTCACAAGTTATATATTTTTTCTCAGCAAGTGAGAGTATTGCAATATCTTTATTTTCTAAACTCTTTTCTATGAGGCATATTTAACAGAATTTTGTAATTTATATCTGAGTACACACACACAGTGGTCGGAAAAGTCTCTTTCTTCAAAAACTTTTTTTCTTTAATCACACAATTAAAATGTATTCGTGACTGGAAAAAAAATTAAAAAATATGCTGTAAATTTTGTAAAAAAAATAAAAATATTTTTTTACCACACAACGAAAAATACTTTGAGCTAGAAAAATGTTACAAATATTTTCGATATTCGCGGCCAGTTAAAAAGTTGTTAATAAAATATTACATTTTAGCAAAGAAAATATTTGGAAAATTTTAAAATATACTTTACAAGTTTTTTGAAAACAATTTATTTTTTCCGACCACTCGCCTAATTACCGGAAAAATCCAATGTCGTGTTCAAATTTCTTTCTCCTTTTGTTCTGTAGGAAAAATTTGGAATTTGAATTAAATAATAACGCCAGTTTTTTACTGATGCAAAAACTGTAAAAAAAGTGATGATTCTGATAGATTTGGGAAGGAGATAACGAATATGAACACTAAATTTTATTTTTGACCAAAAATCCAGTTTTTTCTTTAAAATTTCTTAAGTCAAATCTACTTCCAAACTAAATAGTCGTGTGTACGGAAAATCAAAATTAAACAGCTGACATAATACTTTATGATACATACAAACTACTTATGAAGCTTTCAAGACTCAATACTAAGGTCCCAGGTTTTTTCTATTCAAATTTACATTTGATTAACTGCACCGGTTTCCGTGAGCGATTAAATTTATTTAATTTTCTCAACGGAATTTTGAATTCCCTTTTATTTGTTCTCAGATTATTTTACTAATGTTGCCACATTTTCACAAAATTATACACTAAAATAATAAAAATAATTGACGAAATTTTTCAATAAAAATTTAAATATATAAGATACTAACGATAAAATAGTTTAAGAGATTACACATATACGATTGTTTTTTCAATTAAAAGTCTTAAGAATGATTAAATAAAAATTTAGAAAAAAGTGTTAACCTAAAATGACAAGTTTTTTAGTTTTCCGTTGCAATTTTGTTCATTATTTTTTCCGTGACGGTTTCCCAGGATCCATTGTTTTGTGCTTATACTGTTACTCTCGTATCCGACTACGACAACCGTAAAAAGACCGATTATTTGTAATACTTGTGACACTGTAGAGACGGCTGAACATTTTGTATTTGAACGCAGCAATGTTCAAGCTACACGTCTTACTTTTGTAATATTTGAAATCTATCACAATCTAACGAATTTGCTAAAGTCGGTAAATATATATATTACAGTAAAAGATTAAAAAAAAAAATTAAAATTAATTTATAATAAAATTAAAAAACAAAAATATTGTATATATTAAGTTTGTTCGCTTACTCAAAAATTTGTACAAATTTGTAAAAGTTTTTACTGGAAGGTGTTCGTTTACACAAATACTCAGTAAAAAATATTAAGAAGAGAGAGTAAAGTGACAGGTTGTTGACAAAAAACTTACAAGTTTTTACTGGATAAATTTTTGCCAGTAAGAATTTGTAAGAAGAAAAAAACATATGATTGAAAAAATATGCTTGTATTCTTAGTAAACAAAAACAAATATTAAATTATACAGTCACGCCGTTAGTTGCCGAAGAGATAAGTTATCTCGTCACTCGCATTAATTTTTAATGGGGAATAACGGTTAATTGTGTTCTTTTTTGCAATACTAAGTGTGTTCGATTACTTTCCCAGTAAAGTCCAGTAAAAATTACTCAGTAACAAAATTACAGAGAGTAAGACAAATTTACAAAAAAGTAAACGAACGGAAAATTTGTAACAATTGGTAAAATATATAAAACAGCTGATTTTAAATAACAAATATTAAAAAAAATCAACTGGTCATTATGGAAAAGATAAAAGTTAATTGAAATTGTCGACCAGAAATAATTTAGAATGTTTTTGAATTTCTTCCATAGTTAATTCTTTAATATTTTGCACTTTGAATCCATAGATAATTAAAATTTAATTTAATATTTTTTTTTGTTTACTAAAAATACAAGCATATTTTTTCAATCATATGTTTTTTTCTTCTTACAAATTCTTACTGGCAAAAATTTCTCCAGTAAAAACTTGTAAGTTTTTTGTCAACAACCTGTCATTTTACTCTCTCTTCTTACTATTTCTTACTGAGTATTTGTGTTAACGAACACCTTCCAGTAAAAACTTTTACAAATTTTTAAAAATTTTTGTGTTATCGAACACACTTACTATAAAGCGTGTCTCAGCATGCCGTTAGACTGTTGAGTCTAGCCATATGCAAACCGTTCGGATTCCTTTTGGAGACATCGTTTACTCCTCCATTGCAAAGGCAATGGTTGTTTTGTGCGCGTGTTGGTCTGATGGAATTCGTTCTTTTTCTGGCGAATTGTGGCCTCATCTCGCTGAGCCTCCATTGCGAAGGCAATGTGTGTGTATGTGTTGCTGATGTTCCTGTTCGTCTGATTTTAATCATCATATATATATTACGTATGGGACATCCTGGCAAGCTGTGTGTTCTTTATTTAGACGCCGCCAAATTTTTATTTACACTCAGTCAAAAAAAAAAAAAAAAAAAATTGTAATTATTTATGGATTTAAAGTGAAAAATGTTAAATAATTAACTATGGAAGAAGTTAAAAAAAAACATTCTATATTATTTCTGGTCGACAATTTAAATTAACTTTTATCTTTTCCATAACGACCAGTTGATTTTTTTTTTAATATTTGGTATTTTTATATTTTACCAATTGTTACAAATTTTCCGTTCGTTTACTTTTTTTGTAAATTTGTCTTACTCTCTGTAATTTTGTTACTGAGTAATTCTTACTGGACTTTATACTGGGAAAGTAATCGAACACTCTTATTGAAAGTATGAAAAAGAAAACAAGGTAAGGAAAAAATATGATTATAATTTCATATGTTTGAAGTGGGACATCCTGGCAAGCTGTGTGACACCGCCAAATTTGTATTTCCACTCAGCCAAAAAAAAATTCAGAGAGATGTAAATATTCAAGTTTAAAACAATTCTCTTAAATCTACAATAGCCAGAATTCGAACTCTACTTTAAACACCTACATTTTTTAAACATTACGACTTATTGGAAACACATGTTAGCTTTCGCTCCCAACGAGGACCATCAGATAGCAAATAAGGCAAATAAGAAACAAATACCATAGAGCAATTCCATATGAAAGCGATCACCTTTTGGACGTCCCCTCTCCGATTTTAAAATAAATAGTCTCAATCGATTGCCCAGCAAAAAATAATGTATCTACATATTTTTTATTTTTTTTATAGTGACTGGTTTAGTGGTGGTGTGCACCACTGTCATGTGACAAAATTGAAGAATTCTTCATAAGGGACCTCATTGAAAGTTGTTTTAAACTACTAAAGCGATCGCAACGAGTGATAGCTCGTTGGAAAGGTATTGAATCAGGATTTAATTGAAAAATAAAATTTTCCTAATTTTTCTTGTTGAATAATTAAAAATAATTCAATTATAAAAAATATAAAAACAATGAGAACAAGGTGGTCTCTTAAATGCTCTTCTCCTGTCCAAACAAGGAGTCGGGCCCATTTTTTTATTGCTGATTCTTAAAGCAAAAATTATGAGGAATCCAAAAAAAAATAAAATTAGCCGGAAAATTTAGGAGCTTCTGTGGAAAATCGGAAAATTTAATTTTCATGGGAAAATTTAATTTTCATGGGAAAATTTAATTTTCATGGGAAAAAAAGTAAATTTCTGAGAAAAATTAGGAAAATTTTATTTTTCAATTAAAGCCTGATTCAATACCTTTCCAACGAGCTATCACTCGTTGCGATCGCTTTAGTAGTTTTTTTTTAAAACAACTTTCAATGAGGTCCCTTATGAAGAATTCTTCAATTTTGTCACATGACAGTGGTGCACACCACCACTAAACCAGTCACTATAAAAAAAAAAAAAAAATATGTAGGTACATTTTGCTGGGCAATCGATTGAGACTATTTGTTTTAAAATCGGAGAGGGGTCGTCCAAAAATTTGCCAATTTTGATCGTTTTCATATGGAATTGCTCTATATATTTTTTAGCTGCCCAATCCCATATTTATGAGTTAAAACATGGGGTCAAATGTGACCCCAGTTGTTTCCAAAAAAAAATATATGCATCTGGGGTATCAAATAAGAGATATTTTAAAGAAATATCAGAGTATCTTTTATATTCAAAAAATATAGAAAATTTCTCAAACAAACTTCAAAGCCAGCAGCTACATATGTTGTTTGAGCGACTTTGTCTTTCTTTTATCAATCATATATTATATCATTTTATTTAAAGGAGTAAGAGTCGATTCGTTTTGAAACGAAGATCCAAAATGATGATATTTCCTTCGCATGGATCTCAATGAACTTAATACACCACTACAGATTCAAACTAAGTTAACACTAAACAATGTATTTTAAATAATTTTATTACTAATTAACCTGGTGTTTTATATGGGTTTTTTATGTGTGTCCTTTTTTTCAATTTTGTTGTTTTAAATTAAATTATTATTTGATTTAGTGATATCGTGAGAGATTAATATTAATTTTTATATTGTTGCATTTCATGTATTCAAGGAATTGGATGTGTAACTTATGAGATAATGAACTAAACCAAACATTAAATATTCTTTTTAAAGTATATTGTGGGTAGTTTTTTTCTATTTTAATGTTAAAGTATAATAATATTAATGATCGATTATTAGTTATTTTGTTTAAATATATTTTTTTCGATAAAAAAAAAATAATTAACTTAAATTTGATTTAAAGAGTTTATAATCTCTGCTCTTTAACAACAAAATATATATTAATAAAAAATATATGTGTGTATATTGTAAAAAAAAATAGCATCTAAATCAACTTATCAAAGTGAAAGTGGGAAAGAAAAACAAACAAAAAATATCAGGAATGAAAACTAGGGGAGGAAAAAAGAGAAAATTAAAATTGAGAGTATTTAGAGAAATCAAAATCCTTTTTTTTTTAATTTACTAAATTTAATCGTGATCAATAATTAAGCAATATTTAAGGATGAGAAGAGAATTTGTTTTCAAAATATAAGCATTGAAAATAATTGTATTTAATAAAATCATATCATACAATATAACACTTGGTTAATATTTATCAATTAATAATAATTAAAAACAAGGCCTCCACGTTTTCCAACACGCCAAAATAAAATTTCACAAAGTTTTCCAAATCCGAATATCAGTTATATATAATCTTAAAAAAAAAAAAAATGCCACAAGTAACACGATTATTCTCAAAACGAAATTAAGGTAAAATCAATCGATAGTCTAAAAATTACACCCGGTTTCATAACTACAAATTGTACAACTTGCAAATAACTTTTTTTTTACAAATGAATTCCCATAAGAAAAAACTAGCTGCTATTTAGCATAAGCTTTTTTCTAACGAATTGTTAGTTATTTAACTTTTACTAAATATGCCCATATTCGTTTTTTTTTTTTTTAATTTCTTGTTTCTTTTTATTGTTTAGCAAGCGATTTAATCAATAAACAAATTGTAAACGATTACAATTGCTGTCTGCTAAATACTCTCATATTTTTAAAGAAATCAAAAATCAATCCAATGAAGAAGTAATAAAAATAAAAGCTTGAAATTAACACAGCAAACTAATAGGTTTTAAAAATGTATGTGTAGCCTAATCTTTAAGTTAAATATTATATAGACAAAAACAATCACGTTTAATCAATTTCATAAACTTCATTCGGATCAAAACCGGGTGCAGGTTTAGCTGCAATCGGCACTTGAGCCAATGGGTTAGGGACCATACCACCATTAACCATTTGATTATTAGATTGGTAATAACCAGCTGCACCAGGATTTTGATTAACATACAATAAGGGACTCATATACATGCCGCTGGGATGTGTTAAAGTGGTGTGCAGTGTTAATAGATCCTTATACATTGTAGGATCACCAGTGTTCATTTGACTGTACAGCTCATTTAAATATGCCGGCACTACTTGTATAACTTGATTTTGTGTCATTTCTGGATGGTCCTTGGCTATCTTCATATTAAGCAATTGCAATAGAACGTCTGAACGGAAACCAAAGATTTTATTCGATGTAACACTACCGGCGGCGTTACCAAATTGATTACCAAACGCTCCACGATCATATGCCATAAATTGAGTCGTTTGCACGGCTCGTGTCTTTTCAGCTTCAAATTCAGACCAAGCTTCTTTACGTTCGGCTTCACTAAGATTCTCACTTTCTTCATTTTCCAATAGAGAGTCATGTTCATGATATTTAAATAACAATTCTTCGTGTTCTGATAGCAATTCAGCAAATAGACGATCCTTAGGTAAAATTGGTATTTCACGCGGAACACCTGGTTTCAGTTCATATGTATACAATTCCTGTAAATCGGATTGATTGTAATGACGTGATATTTGCTGTTCATCAATAACACGCTTAGCTGTAGCCTGTTTGGCCACCTGGCGTTCATACAGTTTTTGTTCCATGGTGCCCATAGCAATAAGACGATAAATATAACATGGTTTTGTTTGACCAAAGCGATAAACACGGAAAATACTCTGTGTATCATGGGAAGGATTCCAGGAGACGTCAAAGATAACAACACGATTCGCTGAAACTAAATTGATACCTAAGCCACCAGCACGTGTGGAAATTAAAAAGAGACGTGCTCTCAAATTAGTGCAATCATTGAATTTTCGACACATAGTTTCACGTTGTTCAACAGAACAAGAACCATCTAAACGGAAATAATCAGAACCAGGATTCCAAAAGCCCTTAAAGTCACCAACATCACCTAAAAAGTAAAATAATAACAAAATTCTTACAACAATAAAACAAATTAGAATATATACAGTAAAAAAAGTAATGGACCATAGCAATAAGTCCGTTATAAGCGAGGTTCGTATAAAAAGAAGTACATTTTTTTAAACATATTTAAATTATCAAGAAAACATTTTTAATTTCTAAAAAACGATTTTAAAAATGAGTAATCTTTTCATTAAAGTTTTTAAATAAACTGTTTTAGGAACACATTTTGTGTGTTCAGTTCTCAAAATATCCGTCACTGTAGGAAAAACTGCAAACTTTTCGGAAGTTGGTATTAAAAATGGAAAATAACATGAAATTTAGTTTGAGGAACTGTAGAAAACACTTAGGTTTCAGCAGGGTTAAAGTGGCATGCCATAATTTTAAAACTGTCATTTTTAATTTAAGAACGATTATTATGAAATTTTTCGAGATTGTACGAATCAAATTTAATAATTATTTTTTTCATATGTATGAGAGATGGGCGTGACAGTTGCCCGATTTCGCCCATTTTCAGAAAAAGTGCATCCTAACCGAAATTCATATCTATATCTACCTCAATAACCAATTTTGCTCATTCTCAATACCAAACATTTTGGGAAATTATACATCAATCTCGGTAAAAAAATGGGCAGTCCCGATTGAGTTGTAGCGCCGTGATCGCCATTTCTACATTCAGACAGACGTAGGCTAGTACTCTAGATAGTGATTTTTCTGGTTTGATAAAAACAAAGAGCAAGAAAAAAATTTAATTTTTTTGTTTCATAGCTTTTTTTGCACAAAATCTATTTCAGTGACCCCTGACATCTGAAAAAATTATCAAAAAGCTGCAAAAAAAAAAAAAAAAAGTGGAAACACTGAAACACCCTTTAATACACTGTTTAGGCTAGTTTTTCTAAACTAATCAAAATGAGTATCACTGGGTGAAGACACTGGAATATAAAACAGGTACCAGAAATTTTGAGTATTTTTGTTATTCGAAAAAAATGTGTTATGCATGAAATTACAACTAGCGTTTTGTTTAGGAATTGTAATTAATTTAAGCTAATAAAAAAATATGTATGTATATTAATGCCTATTTAATCGAGTTGTCTGAAAGTTTCCAATTATTCATCAGTTATGCGACATTTTCCATTGAGGTTTTTATACCCTCCACATACTGTGATGAGGGTATACATCGGTTTGTAATTCCATTTGTAACGCATCGAAATATAGGTGTAAGACCCCATAAAGTATAAACATATATATATATATATCAAGGATATATATATATATATATATATCCTTGATCCTTATTGACTTTTAAGACGATTTAGCAATGTCCGTCTGTCTGTTGAAATGGCGATTACCGTACGGAAATGCAACAGCGACTGGTTATTTTCACCCAGATTGATGTACATTCTCCCGAACATTTTGGTATATTTCCAATAACGAGCGGTTCAAAATTTATGAGTGAAAATGTTAAGGTACCTCTAAATTTTCCATATAAATTGTTACATATACCAAGTAGTCAGAAAAAGAATAAAGGACCATCACAAGCAAGGCACTTTGACAAGTGCTACAAGCTCTGGCAAAAATTGCTTTCCCAACCCCAAATCATTAGACAGAAGGTCCGTCTGTTCAAAAAGTTTCGGACAAGTCCAGGGGAAACAAAATTTCCAACGTTGGCAAAATGTTTGTAACGCTCTGTGCATAATTATGTAAATATTGGTTCAAGAATAACTTTTAAATTCACCTACACATTTCTCGGAAAAACAGAAAGTAAAATTGTTATGCTTTTCAATTTTATACACATGTTTATTGAAGGAATATTTACTTTAACTTTTGATGTTCATTAATTAATATTTTGATTATTGTACCACTAGGTCCAATAGATTTATGGTGGGAAATTTAAAAAATATAGGATTACTTAACCCTTGTTGACCTGCGCACAGTCTCTTGATGTATGGCAAAAAATTAAAAATAATTTAAAAAAATATATTTTGTAATACATCATCTCTGACTTCAGACTTAATAATGATTAACTGTTTTGTGTAGTATTTGAGTTCAAATCTAATATAATTTTTAAAAAATTTTTAGAATAGAGGAAAACTACTCAATTTTTAGTAAAAAGAAAATCGTAATATTTCGAAAACCGTTAGTCTCGACTTTTCTCTAATTTGGAACAAATAATTTTTAGATCTAATACTACGATACAATAATCTGAACAATAAATTAAAATTTTCAAAAAAGTTTTTTTTTTCATACAAAAAAATGCCGTTCTAATGCACTTGCCGTAACCTAATTGGGAGCCCTTATTATTCTACATAAGCAATATGGGAATCGAAAATTTTTTCTTCTGCATTATCACATATCCTTATTTCATCGCAATCCCCAGGATAGGTTGCCAGTGCTTGTTTGTGAGAAATTTTATATACATACAAGTTCACAAACATTTTCTATACAAGTTCTCAGATGAAACATTTTTTCATTAAAAAATGTTTAAGAAATTTTTTAGATAAATTCAAAAGCTTGTTCGTACAGAAAATATTTTGATTCTTACCTTCATATTCATAACCTCTAGTTTTACTATCAATCAAAGATAAGAAATGTTCAATTGTATCCAAACTTTGTAAAGACTGTGAAAATACCAATAATTTATCACCAATTTTCTCACATTGCTCCAGAAGTCGCATAAGTATAACCAATTTCGGGGAATGATTTATATTATTTAATTCTTTATCGGACACAAAACGTTTCCACCATTCGGATGGGTCATCTTGATCTATCGGTTTTATTTCTTCAATATCACTATCAATTTCTTCGCCTTTTTCAGCAGCATTCCGGCGAAAATTTCTAGTTTTTGCCGTCTTTTTAGTGGCGGCATTTCCACCACCACTACCAAAAGATTTCGAAGAATCTGCCGAAGAATCAGTAGAAGCAGCATCTTCTTCATCATCATTATCATCATCTAAGAAGTCTTCCATTGAATCGGTCTCATTAGCTAAAACTTTTTTACGTATTACCGAATCACTGTTAATGCGCATATTCATCGGATGTGTCCAAATGCGACGAAGCTCTTGAAAATCTTGAAAAAGACGAGCACCTTTACCTTCTGACATTGAATTGCCAACATCCCGCTGATATGTCATATAATGATCGTATATATATTGCTGCACTGTTGAGAGTGTTGTGTAGACGACATATTCATGTTTGGGTGGTAAATACGGTGCCAGCACCGAATAATCCCGTCTTTGTATACAACCCTGTAGAAGTTGATGTAAAATATGAGAACGATGTTTCATTAGACGCATATCACGTTCTGTGGAATCGGCATATTGTCCATTTGTAATGGGATTTACAAAACGATTAAGATATTCCTTGTAAGTACCCAATAAATTGGGTTTAATAAATTGTATCATACAATAATCTATAAAAAAAATTAAAAAAAATCAATCAAAATCAAAAAGAAGCAATTTTTGCATTTGTGACAAAAATGCTATTAAGGTATATCAGAGCTTTAAAGAATTCAATTCTTCATTCGATTTTTAATTCTGACTGACTTTTTTTACAAATCGAATGAATTCTTAATTAATATTACTCCATTTTATTTCAAGAGACTTCATTCTTTTTTCCTCATTCGATTTGTTCAATCACTAAATTCAATCGTTGCGAATTCAAGTTTTACTCAATCGAGTTAAAATTTGAGAATTCAATAATCATTCGATTTTGTTTCATTTTATGGAGTAATTTAATACATAGTACAAGAAAACAAAAAATAAATACTGCATGCATTCAAAAAATAGCTGAAATAAAAAAATCGTTATAACCTGAAAAATTAAATTAAAAAACGTCAACATTTAAAAAAATGAAAAAAAATGTGAGGTTAAAAAAATACATAAAAATCTGAAAAAACAAAAATAAAAATTAAAAAAAAAATCGACATATTGTAAAAAAGTCTTACAAATTTAAAAATATCGCAAAAAAATAAAAATTGTTTCATTTTGAATTTTTTAAATTTCAGCGATTTTTTAATTTTGACTATTTTTTAAATTTTGGTTTGTGTTTTTTCCAAATCTGATTTTTTTATTTTTGGAGATTTTTTAAATTCTAGCAATTTTATCATATTCTAACGGGTTTTTTTTTTTAATTTTGCAGTTTTTTTTAAAATTCAATAATATTTTTTCAATTTTGAAATTTTTTTTCCATTTTCGACGATTTTTTTCAATTTTGCTTGCACATCAAATTTCGCATAAGTTCGTGTATCTGCGTAAAGTACGAACACTGCAAAATTGTTAATTTTCAAAATTGTTTAATTCGATTGTTTAATTCGATTAAGGAAAATCAAATGTCATTCCAAAATTGCTCAATTGAGTGACCGTTTAAATCCGTAAATTGTAAATCGAATGAGTAAAAATCGATTGAATTTCTAATGTTTCAATTCCCATTGATTGAATTTCCTCCCATTAGTAGAATTCTCAATGATTTAATCCCAAGTGAAAAAATTCAATGACTGATAAAATCGAATGAGATAAATTGATTGAATTCCCTATTAACGAATCCAATCCAAATAGAATTCAATCCTTAAAGCTCTGTGGTATATTAATTTTTGAGTCAAAAATAAAATTTTTAAAAAGTTTAAGTGAAATAGGTTTTTGGCTAAAAAATTATGTATTTTTTTTAATAATGCAAAAAATTTTTTTTAATACTTACATTCCTTGAGATTATTTTGTAATGGTGTACCAGTCAAAACAATACGTCTTAATGTGCGCATACGTGTTACAGCTTTACTAATCGACGTCTTTTCATTCTTCAATAAATGACCCTCATCACAGACAACCATATCAGGTCCGGGATCCACTAATGACTGATGTAAATGTTCACGTTGTTTCTTACGCAAACCCTTAGCTTTATCATTGGTCAATATACGATACATATCGTAACCCATAATGCATACACCACCCTCTTCAAACCATTCATTTAGTTTAAAAATACGTGTATTTTTATCTTTATATTTGGACATATCATAGATTTCAATATTGCGTTTACGAGTGAAACTAATCCAATGTTTAAATTCACGAGCCCAATTATTAAGAGTACTTAAAGGCGAGATAATCAAGACACGTTCAACACCCGTTTTGCCAGCATTCGTCAAGAGTGTATGAGATAAAGTACAAATTTGCATAGTTTTGCCCAAACCCATGCAGTGAGCTAAAATACAACCAGAACCGGGTTTTTCTTTTGCATCCGTAATGGTCTCAAAACAAGCATCCCACATAAATTTAACTCCTGTCACTTGATGAGGTTTTAGTTTCTTCATGAGGCCCTTGTCGACTTCCAGCAAAGTTTTCTTAGTTTCTGGATCAAAATCTAATACCAACTCATTGACTTCTACACTATCGGGTTTTTCATAGATTTCATTGTAAAGTTTTTGACGCTCCTCAATACGTTTACGTCTTTCCTCCTCTTCTTTTGTAGCTGTTTTAGTACTAATATTCAATTCAGAGGTTTTTATAATTTTACGAATATCTTTACGTTTAGTTTTGTCCTTCTTTTCATCTTCATCATCTGATTCCTCACTGGAATTTTTTCTAATACGTCGCCTTTTATTTTTCTGCTTGGATTCTGGCTCGAAATCACCATCAGAATTATCAGAGTTTTTATTTTTTTGAAATACACGCCTTTTGCGTGTAGGTATTACCTCACTATCACTGCTATCCAAAGAATCATCATCATCTTCATTAGCCGAGACTCTATCATTATCTGAGCCACCGCTGGCTTGTTTAACATCAAAATCGGAATCATCGTCCGATGATAAACGCTTTTTACGAGCAGATGATGTTGAAGGTTTTTCAGTTTTACCATTCATTTTACTTTTTTTATTGTTTGAAGTAGAGGATTTGGGATTCTTAAAATCTGATAACTTAGAACGTTTCAATTTAACTACACAACGTTTTATGCTTGTTGGCGAGGGAGGAGGTCTGGGCCTAGATTTTGTTTTTGCTTGACGTTTTGCTATTGGTTTTATGGGATGTACGTCGTCCGAAGATTCCGAAGATTTAATACTCTCTGTATCTTTAGATTTCTCTTTTGTAGTTGCTTTACGTTTTGCTACGGTTTTTATGGGTAGTACGTCGTCAGAAGATTCAGAAGATTTAACACTTTCCTTATCTTCGAATTTCCCTTTTGTAGCTGCTTTACGTTTTGCTACTGTTTTGATAGCTATGTCCTCTGAAGATTCCGAAGATTTATTACTTTCTATATCTTTAGATTTCGGTTTTGCAGCTGCTTTACGTTTTGCTGCAGTTTTTATAGGCTCGTCCTCTGAAGATTCTGAATATTTAAGACAAATGATATCTTCGTCGTCTGTTGAGCTATCGGAAAGTTCAACAAATGATACTGGTTTACGTGATCTTCCGGGTAAACGTCTAATTGGTTGATTTTTAGGAGAACTTTCAAAGGATCTATCTCTTACTCTTTTGAGACTGGTTTGGGAGGATTTATTTTCTTCTTTTATGGATACTTGTACTTTAGGGGGGTTTTCAAGTAATTTTTCTAAAGGTACTATGCGTAATTTAAATCCTGTTGTGTTATTGCTACTGGGGGCAACACGAAATTGTGGTTCTTCTTTTATTTCGGGTTTTTCTACTTCTTCTCCGTCTTTGTCTTGTGCTTTTTGTGTATCCTCTTCTTTCCCTTCGTCTTTATCTTTTTTATCCGATTTAGAAGATATTTCATAAACTTTTTCCACCTCTTCTTCTTCCTCTTCTTCTTTATCTTTCTTATTCGATTTGGAAGATTTTGCGTCTACTTTTTCGTCTTCGTCTCTTTTCTTATCTTTCTTATTCGATTTAGAAGATTTTTTGTCTACTCTTTCGTCCGATTTTGAAAATTGTTTGTCAACTTTTTTATTCGTTTTTAATGAAGTTTTACCCTTTGTGGATGAGTTGGTTTTTGAGGTTGAGGTACTGGAGGAGTTGATAGTTGTATTGCTACTGCTGGTGCTAGCTTTTGAGTCTGAACTTGATGTGCTATCGCTAGTAATTTCATCCTCCAATACCTCGAATATGGTTGAATTCAATTTGCTACTTTTTTTGGATGACTTACCGGAACGAACGGAATTTTTATCCTTTAAAGAATTTTCTTTATTTTCTTCAATAGTTTTGTTAGCATCATTTGAATTATGACCAATCGAATCGGATTTTGTTTTTTCTTTTCCCATTTAGGTTAATATTTAATTAAATTTCCAATTAAAAACAAATTGCAAATGTTGAGCTAAAAGTATATACAATTTAGATATTATTTTAAGAAAATTTTTTAACGATCATCAATTTTTGTTCATATAAATTTTAAACGTTAACATATAGGTACATATTTTTTTTCTCCAAAATTTGAGCCTATTCTAAGAAAATCCATAAGATTTATCTTATCTTAAAAATTTTAATTTAATTTAATTTTGTCTTGAGATTAACTTCAAAGCCAAATAAACTTACAAGGAGAGTATACTGATGGGTTCTCTCCGATCTTAATGAAATTCAGGAGAAAAAAATAAGACGTACTTTTTTAAGCGTTCCAGTCTTATATTCAGGGTTGGTTAAAAAATAAGGTCAACAATTACCCTGCATATAAATAAATATGAACTTCGTTAATTTCAGACATGTTTTCATACAACAACATTTTGACCCCACATTTTATTTATTTATTTAAAAATCCATATTGTAATACAAAAGCCATCCAGGCCAAAAAACGTATTACATAGCAATAACAATCCTGAATAAGAACTTAAAACTAAAATATACATATATACAATAACAAAATATTATACGCATAAATCATTTCACCTAGAATCAAACCTAACTATTTTGGCTCCCCAGCCGTAAAATATATAAAAAGAAAACAACTAAGAACTAATAGTATATAATTAAGAATCATATTCCGGTAACAATCAGCAACAGCTCACACATTACAGACATTTTCCATAACTCCATCTTATGGAAACATTCCACAAATTTAAATGGAAACAGGTTTATAGTATTGTATTCGAGAAATATTCCAGTAATTTGAATCTAAAAACATTGTTGGAGTGAGAGAAAACTCGTAAATCATAAGGCAAATAATTCCAGCAATGAGCAATCCTCACCATGAATGACCTCTTAAACAGAGAGCATGAAATTCTAGGTATAACTATATTCTTTAGTCTCCTAGAATGAAAAAAAGTAAACTCATGACATAAAGGGACAACCAAGCCATTTCTAAGAGTCCTATAGAAAAAGAGTACATTTCGGTACTTAACAAAATTCTTAAAAAAGCACCCCAAAAACTTCTTTACATAACCAGACATATGTTCCCGTCTACGAGTATTATATATATATCGAACCACAGAATTAACAACACGTTCCAGTTTCTTAAGGTTACTACTAATTGTACCCGATACTACTTCTAGTCCATATAAGATCTGTGGCATTAATAGAGCATAAGCTACTCTACACTTTACCCTAAACGGCAAATATATATTTGTGGAATATATTCTACGTAGAATAAAAGAAATCTTCCTATGAACAGATTCAATATGCTGGTCAAAACTAAGTCGGTTATCGATTATAACCCCTAAACACCTATGTTGATCAACAAATTCAATTCGTGTGTTACCAATAAATAAATTAGCATCTGAAAAAAATCGTTCAGATGAACCAAACATCATAGCCTTAGTCTTAGATGGATTTATAGCCAACGAATTAGTAGACTACCAATGAAGAATACGTTCAAGGTAAAAATTTATATTAGACTCCAACACATCAGCAAAATCACGATCCCTACCTAATAGTAGGAGAATATCATCTGCAAACAAAAATGTCCTGCACATACTCATGTCTAGAATCTCGGGGAGGTCATTAATATATAAGATAAACAGAAGGGGGCCAAGGACAGATCCCTGAGGAATCCCAGAAGTGAGAAATAGACTGTTTGAATACGTTCCATGAAAATCAACAAACTGTGACCTACCACTTAAGAAGGACATAACAAGCTTACAAGCCGACTTCGAAAAGTTAAACCTATCCCTTAGCTTTGTAATCAAGGTAGAGTAGCATATAGAATTAAACGCTTTAGTTAAATCTAGAGAAATCAGGACAGACAATTTTCCATCATTTCCATAAGTCCTAATGGTATCAGTTAAATTAAGCAATAAAGAAGTAGTATTATATCCCCTCCCTACGAAACGCGTACTGGGATTCAAAGATTTTCGTTCTAGTAAACGAAAGCATTTGATCCCTTATCAGATGCTCAACAATTTTATTTATTTTATTTATTTATTTATTTATTTAAGTCTATGGATACAATATCCTTACAGACTAGCATATAAAAATTAAGATATTTAAAATAAATTATTTAACAAAATTTTAAATTGGGAGTGAGATACACTTATGTCTAACTTATTACAATAAATATTAAATAATCTCATAGATCTATTTAGTGGTTCGTTTAATACATATTCAGTTAAGTGTATATCAATATGAAAAAATTTACTTATATTTCTAAAACTTCTTGGTGGAACATATATTGAAATTAACTCTAATAGCTCAGGAGAATCAATAACACCACAAATAATACCATGTAAAAAAGTTAAACTAGCAATAATACGACGAGTTTCCAGAGTTTTTAAAGAAATAAACTCACACTTATCTGCGTAAGAAGGGCTAGAAAAAGAAGGAATGTTAAAATGATTCGGATAGTTAAAACATGGTAGGGCAAACTTGACAAACTTTCTTTGAATTCTCTCAATACGACCAATATGAAGAGCAGCATTAGGACTCCAAATAAATGAAGAATATTCCAATCTAGATCTAACAAACGAAGTATAAACCACTTTCTTCGTTATGTGATCAAAACATTTATCCAAATTACGTCGAATAAATGCTAAAAGCGAATAAGCTTTCGGTACAATAAAATTTAAATGACTGGTGAATGATAATTTAATATCAAAAACTACACCAAGGTCCAAAATTTTAGATAAAGCCGGGAGAATAGAAATTGGTCGTAAATCATCCGGACCCCTGATAGTACCAGATTTAGGAATCGGCACAACTCTTGCCGTCTTCCAAATATTAGGAAATATGGACGTTGTTAAAATGGAATTAACTAAATGCAAGATGATGTCAGAAATGTAAGGATATACAATCTTTACAAACTGAATAGTAATACCATCCACACCAACAGATTTCGATTTAATTTTATTCAAGGCTACATAAACGTCATACTCATTAACACAATTAAAAGAAAAGGAGAGATTGGGCCACAAAAAAAAATTAGTGTCCTATAACTTTTTCTCTTTTATCACTTACCCATCGAAAGATTCCTCTTGTCAGTTTAATTGACATTAAAAAAAAATAACTAGGCCTTAGGTCTATTTTTTTAGGATCAATGAGCAGTCTTTATTGCTTTTTCGCGCTCTGATCGCCATTTTAACAGACAGACGGACATCGCTAAGTAGGCTTGAAATTCAATAATGATAATGGTCAAGAATATATGGGAAAATTTGCAAAACCGTACGATTTCAGATTTAAAAAATATAAATTTTTAAATTAGTGGTACACAATAATTTTCTGTTTAAAAATATCTGGATAAAATATTTAAAATACACTCGAAGCTGAATATAATTTTTTTTGGATTTTTCGGCGATGCAACCCCACGCTTTTGAGTAACCTTTCCGTGCTAATTGAAAATTTTGTTTCCAAATTTTTATAACACATCTGGAAATTGAGGTCACAGTTAAGAAGAATTCAAATTAAAATTGGATCGCACATGCGCGGTTTAAAGAATTACGGGGTCAAATCTTATTTTAATGATAGACATTAGCATAACTATTTGTCTCTTTATTAATGTTTTTCAAAATAATTTTTTTTTTTTTTTTATTATTAATTCTTGATTTACAATCTATCCGGAGATAATAAGCAAATTTGTTAAACTTATGGTACATCTCAGGGCTATGTAACTCCAATGAGATACATAACATAATATAATAATATATATTTTAATTATGTTTAATATACAAAGTTAATTGACAAAGATTTATAAAAATAAAAGTATGATTAGTTTCTAAATGGAAGATCTAATATATGAAAACGTTTTAATCTTCTTGTTTCATTGGTGCTGTCTAATAACGATATTGCCACTGGATTAATATGATTGCTAAGCCTTTTCAGATACCTCGTGCTGGAAATTCTCATTTAATCTTGCATTGTTGGTATTGATAGATCTCTTCTAATGGCCTTGTTTGTTACAAACCATGGTGCATTAGTAATCAGCCTGAGTGCTTTGGATTGATATCTTTCAAGTATATCAATATTTGATCTACTAGCAGAACCCCACATTTGTATACCATAAGTCCACACTGGTTTAAGTATGATTTTGTAAATTCTTAACTTGTTGTTTAAATCTATTTGGGTCTATAAACCAATTTTCACTTTTTGGAATTGTATCACCATTTATGGAAACTGGAGGACAATCTTTTTTTCTAAGTGTAAAAGTAGTGTGTTGTGATTTATCACAATTGACTTTAATATTCCATTTATTTAACCATTGATCAAGTTCGTTAAGTTCGTTTTTTACGAATGAAGAAGCTTCATCTGGAGAATCACTTGTCGCAATAATTGCTGTGTCATCAGCGTATGTGGCTACCATAACATTTTCAAGTGTTGACATATCTGCCGTGTAAATAGTATATAAAATAGGACCTAACACACTGCCCTGTGGTATGCCAGCATTTATTCCATAGAGTTGGGAACATTCCTCGTTTATTTTTACATAAAAATGTCTGTCAGATAAATAACTTTTAAAAAATAGATAATAAGGTGCAGGTAGAAATTTTTTGATTTTGTAGAGAAGCCCCTCATGCCAAACTCTGTCAAAAGCTTGTTGTATATCGAGAAATACTGCAGAACAGTATTTTTTTCTCCAAAGCATCAGTTATAACATTGACGATTCTGTGAATCTGTTCAGGGGTGCCGTGTCTGTGCCTGAAACCAAATTGATGTTCAGGAATTATATTCATATTTTCCAATACTGAAGACTATCTTCTCAAAAAAATTTTCTCAAATATTTTAGAGAAAACGACAAGCAAGCTTATTGGTCTAAATGACGTTAGATGATTTTCTGGTTTATTGGGTTTCTGTATCATAATGATCTCAGCGCATTTTCACTGTGATGGAAAATGGTTAAGCCGCAAAATCGAATTAAAGATTAGGGTTAAAAATACCACGCATTTATGCGTTAACTTACTAGCAACATTTGCATTAATGAGGTCATATCCTGGAGTTTTCTTTTTGTTGAGCATTTTTATCTCGTTTTTGACTTCATTCGGTGTGAAAAGTTTTATAGGTAGATCCATTTGTAAAGGACAGTTTAAAAAATCCGAAATTTTCTCTTGTTGGTTTATTGAATTAATAGAGAATGGTACGAATGTGTTTTTTAAATGAGTCTGTTTTTTTTAAAAGAATATTTCTTTTGGTTGGTCTTTTGAGAAACTTTGTAGCTTTCCACAGAAGGTGCTCATCATATCTTGGATTATTTATTTCCTCGATGAATTGAGATGTTTTAGAGTTTTTATGTTCAATTAGCAAATTTTTTAGATCTTTAGAAGCTTTATTAAATAAACGTTTATCATATACATTTCTGCTTATCTGCCACCTTTTTCGTAATCTTCTTTTCTTCCTTATCAGTTGTCGAATTTCGAAAGATATGTCAAAGTTTGAAAAGTTTTGTTGTGTTGTTTCGTCAAGTACTGGCGTTGAAACATGGGCTGCGTTATGTATTTCATTTGTAAAGTTTTCAACTGCTTCATCTAGTTCGATATCGGTTTTAAGACTAATATTCAAGTTTATATTATTGTCCAAGTATTGCTGAAACATTTGAATATTTGTGTGTGCCGACAAAACGTGATATTTAGGAGCTTTTAAGTGCACTGAAATGTTGAAATTTACCTGGACTGGGGTGTGATCTGAACTTAGTTCATTACTACTTCTTACTTCCAGCTTTTGTCTAGGAATGCCATTGTAAACAATGAAGTCCAATAAATCTGGAATTTTACATGGGTCACTGGGCCAATGCGTTGGCGATCCAGTGGATAAGACTGAATAGTTTTTCTTTGTCAAACATTTAAAAAGTTCGGTTCCTTTGGGATTTACAAGTCTGGAACCCCACCACGGATGTTTGGCGTTATAGTCACCACCAACAATTAAGCGTACGCCGAGTGTGCTAAAAAAATCTTCGTAATCTTGACCCTTAACAGTATGTCGGGGAGGAATTCAAAATAAATAAACGTAAAAAAAAAAAATAAATACAGAACAAAATTGAGTGGCACATCCACGGTTTAAAGAATTATGGGGTCAAATATGTCTTGAACGGTAGAAATCATCATTACTATTATTATGTGAAAACTGTAAATTGATCGGATAAACTTTGAATTCTCTGGAACATTTTTTTCTCCAAAAATCCCTAAAACGCTAACTTCAACTTAAAGTCACACACACAGCTTCAAGAATTATGAGGTCCAATATATCTTGAATTGTACATGTTATCATAACAATCATTATGTGAAAGTGCTAAATAGATCGGATTTTATTTTTAGGTTTTGCATCACTTTTAGCTCCACAGTGCGCAAAAAACCCAAATCCTCGCTAAAAATTAAATCTGGCTTATATGCTATTATTCTCTGTAAGAGAATAATAGCAATGGCTTTCATAGATTATGAAAGCTACAATATTTAATCTTAAATGGCTACCAAAATAATAATAAATATTGATATTAAATAAATAAAAAAAATAAAATAAATACGATCCATTTAGCAATTACACACAGTAGTACTGATATTTACCGATTACGTTGACGCTGAAAACGCAAAAATTAAAAATCTCTGAAATTTATATTTATTAAAATATCAAAGTTAGAGATTTTGGAGAGCTACTATTTATTCCTAACTGACAGCACATGTTTTTTTCAACATGTAGGAGATTTTGCAGCATTAGTATTATCCACAAAATGTTTTAGGCGATTTCCTTTTATGCTGAAAAAGTTATACCCAAAAAGAGTTGAAAAACTTTTAAAAGTTAAAAGAAACATAATTAGGGTTGTTTTTAATTGAATAGAGCACATTAGCAGTATAAATATTAAAATTTAGGATGTTCGCCTGGGTATTAAAAGCGAAAAACAAAATTCGGACACACTTGTGTGCACCCGTGTATTATTTTGATAAAAAAAAAAAACATTTTTTTTAAAACGTCGTTAAATCGTTCCAATAAGTTATATAAACTACTTTGTTTAATTGACACATAAATTAACCACTGACGAGTAATTGGAGGGGACGAAACTGCGGCAGTCTGGTATACTCAATGTGTCCGTTAAAGGTTTAAATAAAAACGTTTCTTCTTCTTATTGTAAGAATCTAACTAAGAAAAAAATTCTTCAGTAATTAATTATAATAAAATTAATTACGATTGTATTATATGACGGTTACAAACACTTTAACCCACAAGTTGGCATAACATTCGCTGGTTATTATTTTTCAATTTTAAAGGTAATCGATGGTAATTATGCCGCGTGCATCCAAAAAACTGTTGCCATGACCTTGTTGGCCGACAAACCCACATTGGCATTCTTCGGAGCCGGTTCACCCGGAGCAACCCATTGTTTTGACTGTAGCTTGGTCTTCGGTTTGTTGTAATGGATACATGGAGATTTTAATATTTTAAGGTCTGTAAATGCTATTTAAACGATTTTTCAAACATTATTGACAAAATTAAAAATTTATAATCACTTAAAAAATCTAATTAAAATATGGTTTTTTTAGTGATCAAAAATTTTTATTTTCAAAATTTGTAATTTTTTTACAAAATATTCCGTCCTGACTTTAATTATAAGACTGTATGTCAAGATATTCATAACAAATATGCAGAAGACTTTGTTTTATAATCCGAAATCAAAAAAAAAAAAAACAAAACGTTCTAAAATAAGCGTACAATTTTTTTTAAAAAGTCAGTTCTTTTTTTTTTCAAAAGTTTGCCATTTTCGAGTGCAGTCCAAGAGCTAGTTTCCAAAGCCCAAATTGTATTGATTTTTTAACAAAGTTCCAAGAAAATTGTAAAGAAATATAAATGTTTTTTTTTTTTTGCAAAAAATTTAAATTTTTCATAAATTTTTGTAAATTTTTAACTTTAAGAATTTTTCAAGACTAAACTATTAAAGCGTTTTTAAAAAGGTTTGCTATTTCTTTTATGGTGAAGTATAATTTACAAGGATCATTTTTTGTTTTCAAATCGATTTGGTAGATAAACAAAAAAAAAAAAACCCATGGCAAAATAGCAAAATTTTTATTTTTAATTTAAATAACTTTTAAAGTAGAAGAGATAACCAAAACTATAAGCATGGTCCACATTTACAAAAGCTACACCCTCCAAAAGATTTTTTATACACGAGGCAGTCACCTTTGACAAAAGGTAAGTACACCGTGTACTAAAACAGGGTGACCCAATCACAATATTACAAAAGATTAACACCTATTTTACATTTTCCAATTTGATTCATACAATCAGATCAGTAGTTTAAAAGTTCTATATTTATTACCATTATTTTTTCAAATACCCCACTGTGCGGGAGCAGTTGCACTTCATGTAACTACGAGGGAAGTTCGAAAAGACACGTACTTATTGATCCGCCTTAACTAGTCACAAAAGTACACTTGTTTGTTTCTACTTTTCTACTTCAATATATATTGACTAAACTTAAATGCTTTGCTACTACCACTACTAAATATAATTTTTCTGCCAAATTTTATAAAAATCTGTCCATACGTTATCAAGTTAAGATGTTGCCCTTTAGAGGTTTCCTATTAGAATCCTATATGTTCGTGGACCCACAAATAAGGGCATTTTCAACAGATATATTTTTTAGATTTTTTTTTTTTGGGTGCTGGCAGTGCGGGGGTCGTGGGTTCGATTCCCACCAGAGGCATTGGTCTGTTTTCGCTACAACGCGCCGAAGGCCATATTAGCTAGTGCTCGTTTAGGGTAATAGTATATAATTTGTAATTATATGATTATTAATTAAAAAATAAAAAAAATATATATGTATATATATTTTTGGAAACTTTACGAAATTTGAATTTTAACACATTCTCACTTCTAAGCCGTGCACTGAACACAAACAATAACTTCACAATATATTTTGTAAATTGGGGTTTCTTTCGAAAAAGCTGAAAAAAATACAAAATGTTAAGCTGGCTCGTAATGGCTTAATGAATGGGAACATATTATACTTACAAGGAAACTGCACAGTGGTGAATCCTCATTTTTAAATGAAACTTAAATATATTGTTAAAAAAGGGGTGTCAAAAATTACGAAATTATTTTATGAAAACATCTTTAAAATTTAAGAAGTTCAGATTTTTTTGTGGGCCTGGGGTTGCCACTTATTTGAAATATTTAAAATATGCTTTATAAAAGTTCTTTGGGAAAAGTTGTTTTAAAGCCAAACGGTTACAAAAGTTGGAAAATGCCGAGAACATCCCTCGATCAAATTAAATAAGCTTTATTATATGTATGTATGTTAATTTGAACTAAAGCCAACTAATACTTCCCATACAAATGTGGTATTCGAAACAAAATTTTGGAATAACAAAATTTTCCGAATGTGCATCGACATATTTTGTAATCCAGTGGATACATCTTTAAAATACCATTAATGTGATACCCAAATTGCCTATAGTTTAATACTTTATATAAGAAATATATTTTAAAAAAACTTCAAATTGGGTAATTTGTAACCCATAAACTTAAGATTACGCCCCTAAAAGCAAAAATAAAAGTCTACTATTTTTTGTCCTCAACAACATATTTAAGTTTCATTCAAATCCGCTATGTAGTTTCCTTTTTAGTTGGATCCCTCCCCTTCAGAAAGGAGTCGTGTCCGCAAAAAAAAAATACTCCATCGGCATATTCGTCTTAGTAGATGGACCAATTTCCATAAATTTTGGAAACAAGGGGCTAAATTTTAATTAACCCTCAAACCGGCATAAACATTTTCCTTACAAAATGTAAGGAACTATGTTCTATAGACATTAAATAAATAAATAAATATTTATACCACTTGTTCTGCATGAAAAATAAACAATATATTCTTCTACCAAAATTTTTTTCGTTGCCTATTTTGGACGATATGGGCCTAAATAGATTTAGAGCGAATCTCAACAACTAATCGACAAAATTTAATAGTTTCAGGAACAAATTATTATTATTAAACCCCATTAGGAGCACTTACGGCCAATTTAAAATACCTCGCCTGGTGGCGGGCTTGTCGGTTAGAGGGTGAAGAGCAATTTGTCGCATTTAAGGGCAATTTAATATACACCGCCTGAAGGGTTAATCACCAGACAAAGGTAAAGCAGAACAATATAGAATGGAACATTAGCATAAATCGGAAAGAGTGGATTTTTAGGACTAATTGCAGGAAATAAAATGAAAATGATATGAGCGGAATTGAAACATTTAACATAGGGAACTAAATAGAATGTTCATGTCCAATTCGTTTCTTGTTCAATTCCATTTTGTTTCTGAATTTGGTGCTCCAATTCCTCTCCACCCGTTTCCCATAATTTAATTGAACCAAAGTAACATTCCATTTCGAGAATTTTACATGGAACAATATAAGTATGTATCTACAAACTTTATTAATTTTTGCCTAAACCTCAGAAAGAACTGTAAAATATAGCTCGTTTATATTTCAAAACAATGTAACTCAAAATCTATGCTCGCTAATTTTTCTATCCCAATTCAATTTTTACGTTTTGTTGTCAATTATTCCATTTCAGACTTTAACAACAAAAATATCTAAGATACAAACCATAACCTAAAAAGCAATATTATTGTTTACTGGGTTTAGTATTTTTTTTTTCTATAATTTTTTTAAGTGCATGCAAAATTGTTAATAAAACAAACTCAAACATGTCTAACTATAATATCAACACAAAAATTTATAAAATTTTGTTTAAAGGAAATATACTTGCCCCAAAAACGAAAAAATTTTACCTTTTCTTAGTTTTTATAATTTTTTTTTCGTTTCTTGCGCCAGCTTCACTTTTTCCCAAGAAAAATTTGCGTTTTTTTTTTCTTTCTTTGGGGCTAACTTATTTTGTGTAAGTACACTCTTTTTTAAGCGAAATTCACTGAAATATTTTTCAATATTTTAAGAAATATAATGTTCTTTTCTTAAATTCACTAAATTTATAGTTGTGTAAACATTTTTTAGTTAGTAATTTGTTTAAAAAAGTATTGCAAATTGTTTTTTTTTTCTGTCAGCCACAAGAAACGCCGCTACAAAAAATTGTACAAAAAACTGTTTTCGGGTATAGAGAGTTGAACTGTGTTTAATCAGTTTAATTACTACAGAGTTGTACTCAATAGCATTACACTATGTCCACACAAGATATTAACATTGATATTTTTCTGTCAACAAACTTTACATTCAATCGCAGAGAGAATTATATTACGTATCTACCAAACATTACTGTTAGTATTATAACTGCTATCAAAAGAGAGTTGTTATGATAAATCTCTAAAACAAATATCATGATATGAGCTGCCTAAATACACAGACATACATAAAATATTGTAAACAAAAAATAAATAAAAGTTAAACGCCTAAAAATAAAAAATACAAGAAGAAAAACTGTTTAATTGTTATAAATAAATTTAAAGTTTAGTTGAAAATTGAAAGAATAAACGGACGTCTTACTCAACGGGAGACAGCAAATTATGATATGACATTATATAAATATGATTACGTGTTCTCCACCCTAAAGACTGAATCTTAACTTACTTAAGTCATTTATTGGTATGATACATTTTTTTTTTTTTAATTTAAATAAATCCAAATATTCGATTGATACCAACACCCATACACTTTGCAATATTATTGCCAGTATTATTGTCATTTTGCCCTACACAGTGCAATAAGATGTTGTGGAATGATATAAAAATTGAACAATGTTTCCAACACACTATAGAATATTCTTTACATATCTTGGTTGCGCAATAAAAATCTAAACCTCTCTGATTCTTTCCAATATATTGTACAACCTTCCAATATGACATACACACTGGTAATATTTTGTACAATAGCAAAAGTTGCACAAGAATATTGGGTAGTGTATGTGTACGTTTAAGTCACTTAGCCAATTATATTTCAGCCTTAAGCATTAATATATATATAATATGTTCATATCCAAGTTAATATCTAATATTGGCACCGTATTACAATCAGTTGTTAGCTATGCTAACTAAACAAAGGTTTAAAATAGTGTTGTAACAATTAAACAACGAATAATCGAATGGTTAAGAAAATAGAATTTAAGTTTGATAACTTTTATGATACAATACAATCGTTTCATTGGCATAACCCTAATCTTCAGTTGTCTGCAATAGAAAAAGATAATTTGCTTAACTCAAACCGATACATTACATACAACACACAACATAAACTCCATGAGAATCTTTTTGTCTGCCTTAGCGTATAAACTGCCTGACCTGGAAAAAAATCTCAGTTATTTTCTGCTAATTTTTTTTACTGAGTCTCAGGTGAAATACCCCTTACTAAGGCACAGTTATTTAAATTAATTGAAAATAAAGTAAATAATGATTTTTAAACCAACAAAACAACAGAGCCTCAGTTGAAAACAGCGAATTTGTTAATCACCCAGTTTTAAGACTTAAAATGTGTTTTCACTAAACTGTTTTTGAAATCTGAATTAAGATTTTTTATGAATGCGGACGAAAATGTTTATTTGCCTTTCTAAATTTTGAAAATTAAATTCAGCTTTTATGCAACTAAATATTTAATATGCAATGAAATAATAATATAAATAAATAAATTTGTCCTGAAATCCCGAAAAAGTGCAGTTTCCTAAATCCCGAATGCAGGGATTTATAAAAATCAGTCCCGCTCGGCACCCTACTGCGAACATATTGAAATAACTAAAAAACAAATATTAGCTAACATATCTAATTTAGATGATACATTATGTAGGACAAAACCAACTGCTCGTGTAGTTTTAAAGCGTGAGAAATACAAGATACTATTTGTACACATGGAAACTAGATTTAAATCCATACAGAATTTAAAATATGTAGAATTGCTAAATTTAAAAAAAAATGCAAGTTATCAAACAATATTTCCGACTGCAACACAAGTAATTTAACTAATTTTGATTTGTCCGATACTTTTTCTGTAGAATTTAAATTAAGCATGTTAATTTTAACCATTCCAGTATCAACAAGTTTTATTGAGAGATCTTTTTCAGCACTTACGAGAATTAAGACTTATTCCAGAAACCAAATGCTAGAGCAAAGATTATCAGAGTTAGCCTAATTTCTATAGAAGTCTTTTTTAAAACTGTTAAAAAATACAAAAAATGTTTATGATTGAAATTTTCATTCAAAAAATACGACGTATTGAGCTGGTTTATAAATAAAAAAAAAATCAAATTAAAAATAATGCCAAACTAAAAAAAAATTTAAAAACAAGAAAAAATATAAACAAATTCCAAAAAAACTTGAAAATGGGATCTTATCTATTGCGTCGTAGTCGTGGTCCTGGATAAAAATTAGAATAGACATATTTTTTGATTTCTAAAATGTGGTGAACACTCCACCGCACGTCTCTGATAAAAATAACATTTTTCTGAATGCTGTGTGAGAACGGTTAATATTAGTTATTATAGACACTGCGTTGTGTATATATTTGTTTCATTCTAACGCGATATTTTGAAGAGTTGTCATCGACAGTATTTTTGAAAAAAATTATCAGTGCTGCCAGACATTAAATTTTGAGTCCGGTCTATTTAGTCAATGCCTATATATTCTAAATATTGTTTTAAAAATTAAATATAACACGTTTAACTAAAACTTTCTTTAACAATTAAAAAAAAAAATTATAAAAAAACAAATTAGTAAAAAAATGTATGTAATGTAAATTTGTATAAAAATACAAAATTTGGTTGATATTTACATTAATAAAAAAGTCGTTTCGGGATCAAAAACTGTGAAATCGTCATTTTGTAAATTGTTGACTTAAAATCGTCAAATCTGGCAGCTATGCTTTGAATGTATATTGTTTAGTGTTGAAAAGCATCATATAAAAGAACAGAGTTGCAGCAGTGGGTTTCTATTCACCTCAGTCTCTCTCAGTCCGACCTCTTCTTATTTGTTCGTAAACTCGCACCGAGCAAACGAAAACATGTTGCAGAAATTTAAAAGTTTAAATTAATTTTGATCATGTTTTTGAATAATAATTTAATAAAATGGTTATTTTTTTTAAATTTTAACGATCAAATAAGCAAGATAAAATTAAAATGCATTCAATTTTAAAAGAAAATAACAAAATATAAGCAAAATAAGAGTGAGTGTTTTAATCAACAATTTTTTATCAACATGTTGCAATTATTTTTTAGTGTAAAAATAATGTTTTCATTTGCTTTCTCGAGTTCGGTATTTGGTTGCTGAGAGGCGTGGAAAGTTAGTATCTCTATTTGTATATACTCTTTGGTTGCAGCATAAATATAGATGGCGTTTATGCTACGTTTCCACTGAACACGTTTTGCAACAAAACATGTTTTGTACATATGTTCTCATTAATTTGACTAGGTTCACACACGGCAATTATACTTGCGCAATTCTTGAGTTTATAGAAGAGGGAGGAATAGAGAATGGAAGGGGGTACAGACTTGCCCGTACTCCAATTCCGTTTTGTCATCCGCAATTTTCAACACTGCAGGTTGATATACGAAAATTGCTGAAACAAACTTTTCCTGTGTGAACACAAAAGCAATTTCAAAGGAGAATTGAAGAAGAATTGCGCAATTATAATATTATATATATTTGCTGAAAACACGTAAGTGGAAGCGCAGTATTAAAATAGTTACCAGATTAAAAGTTGGATTAACTGTTATTCAAAAAGATTAAAATATGGTTTAAGCTGCATTTACATTTACCATCGAAAGTTTCAACTAGATTTCGATCATATGGTAGTGTATAATACTGTGTTTCCACTTACATGTTTTAAGATAAACATGTATTTTGGTGAGAAAAAATGTATGGGAAAACATGTGCCTCCAAAGCATAAATTAACTGGGGCATAAGAAGAGCACTAGCTATACGTTTCCTTACATGTAGAGGCAAACAAAGATCAAGAGACCATAATCGTCTCAACGTAGCATTCACTCGAGCACAGACGTAATCAATTTGCAGTTGTTTTAACTTTAATTTTCAGTAGATTCTACTGCAAAACGTTTTTGAGTGTGTATATCTTTTTGGGCCTTCAATAATAAACATCAGTTATCTACTGTTTTATTAATTTGGCTATAACAAAAGAATAAGATGTTTTAAAAGCTTTTTGTATCCAAGATATTTGTTTTATTTTCTGCTTTTATTTTAAAGTTATATTATCATAATTATTAAGAATTAAACTCTTTTTTTTTAATTTGTTTTACTAACTCAAGTAGTGGGGGTGTGTGTAATTGTTTATAAATTAATTAATTTAAATACAAAATAAAATTTGTATAGTTAACGCTTAGTTAATAGGGCGAGAGAGTGAAAGGAAAATAAAATGGGTATGTATGTGTATTATAGTTAATATATAATGAAACTATTTACTCTATATATTACAAAAAAAAAATTGTTTGTTAGTTATACGACATTTTACGCTTGGCGCAGATATTCTATTATATATAGTATCAATTTTATACAAATTGTATAAATATTTTTTTTTTTTTAACAAAAAATAAAAATTATAATTAAAATATGTTTATACATTTGTATCACTTGCTGTGGGTGTGGTAGATGTTTTCAATATTGTTGTTTGGGATGTTAAGGATGAGGAGGTGGATGATGATGATGAGGAAGAATCTTTTGACAATGATCCTTGATGTTGAGCTAATGATACAACTTTCATATTTTGTAATGACTTAAGATTAATATTACCACCTTGAAAATTAGGTGATAAAAATATTTGACCTCCACCTTGAACGGCTAAAACGACGCGATTTGGTGTGGTTCCTACATTTGCTGTTGAGGCAGTTTTTACAGATGAAGTATTCTTGAAATATAGAAAAAATATATTTTTTAATATTATTATTATCTATTCAATAATATTTAAGAAAACTCACTTGTTGCTGGGACTGTACAATAATATTTTTATTTGTTATCGTTTGAGACGGTGACGATGACGATGAGGCTGATTGAAGCCTCAGTGTTTGACCCGACGTTCCTACGAATATAGTTTTTGGCGTATTAGAGGTTGTTGTCGTTATATTATTATCGCTACTGCTTATTATTTTACTATTGGCGACACTTAAGCGATTTGCATTCGATACAATTTGCGGCATTTGTTGCACTCTTAATATTTGATTGCCCATTATAACTGTTTGCAATTGTGGTGTTCCTGTTGTTTGTTGATTGGATGCCGGGTTTTGGGTAGTAATAATATTGCCACTTTTTTGTAATAATTGTTGAATGTTTGTCTAAGAGATAAAACAAATTGAATTATTAAAAATATTTTAAAAAAGGCGAATTAAAAATTGCTAAAATTCTTCGCAAATATTAGTGAAGAAGTTATATTAGGTTGTAAATTTAAAATAAAAAATGTTGAAGTTTTATAGTTAAGGAGATCCTGAATGCATAGTTTTACATTATACAAATCCATCGATATCTACAATTTCCCAGTATTGGTGATACGAATTGTTCAATTACTGTAAAATATCTAAAATGGCTAATTAGAGTTTTATAATCGATCTTTTTCAAATTTATTTATATTTTAGAATTGCTTCTAGTTGGCTTTTAAGGTAATTGAAAGTACAAATAAATACTATTTATTTCATAATTTCATCCTACGTTTCGTCGGGAATTTCCAACTTCCTCAGGAATTTCATTTATTATCAAATCTGGCAACGACATAAACATACAGAGGAATAATATTTACAAGTTTGATATAATTTTTATTAAAAATAAAAATTATGTTTTTTCGACCTTTAATTGTGCAATGAAAATTAAAATTACTCAAGTTCGAGGCCATACTCTATATTTCTTTATTAGGATATTGTCCTAACAAATAATCTATAGATTTTTTGTTTTCAAATTTATTAATTAACCACTTTCAGAAATGTGTTGATAGATCTATTTCGGAAATTTTCTAGGTTCCCATCATCAGAACACGCTTTGAAAGAAGTGACAATCCCATGCAAAACATCAAACATTCATATAACCTAGTTTTCCCACTAAATGAGAACTAATACTATATGATCTCGAAGTTAAAGATTATCAACCATTGATCAAAAATAAATTGAAAACTTGTTCGTTATGTGCAAGCTAAGCTCTACCTTTGGTAGATATACAATACACGCTTTTTGTTTTTATTCTCCTTTTAATTTGCACACTTCTTTTGTTTTGTTTAAAAACAAGATGTAAAGGGGGAGTAAACAAGACCGTACTTTGTCTTTTTTACAAGTTTGATATAATTTTTATTAAAAATAAAAATTATGTTTTTTCGGTAATTTTCTAGGTTCTCATCACCAGAACACGGATAAACATACGCATGGGTTCTACATTCCGAAAATGAAGTGAAAGTGAATCTTCCGCTCAATTTGTGTTCCCAATTCCACATAAGTGATTTGAAAAGGAAAATTTTATTTTCATTTTGTTTCTAGTGGAATTAAAGTGATTTGATGTGTTCTATAAAACAATTTCACTACAAAAAAGTAATTGTAAAACGATATTAGTTAACTGAGTGAAAAACCAAACTTTTTAGAAAATAAAATTATTTTGAATATTAAACATAAAAAAAAAATCAAACAATAGCGGTATTCGCTCTTGGTAGCAAACTACCCTTGCAGACCTTTCAAAGCTTGCAGATCTTGTATAAATACAAGAGTATGCAAGACCACAACAACAAAATACATGAAATAAAAATATGCAAGACTTTTATTTATATGCAAGACGAAAACCTATTGCATATTCTGGGTCTTGCAAACCTTTCAAACTTACAATACTTACCATCTTTTAGTGAGAGAACTGAGAACTGAGAACACTGAGAACGAAGAATAATGCCAACCTTTTTTATTTGAAAAAAATCGCTAAAGTCTACTTAAAAATCGCTAGAAAATACATTTTTGTTAGAAATTAGCTGTTTTGTCAACATTGAAATGCTTGGGTTGTAAACATACAATACACACAAAAAAAAGACGCTCACGCTTTGTAGCATAAAATCATAGTATTAATGCAACCCTTGCATAAATGCTATCAAGAGTGAATACCGCTAATGTAAGTAAATGTGATATGTTGTTAATATACGTTTATTTAACTGAAAAAGTGTTGTATTTTTTACGGGAAAACACATGAATCCGGAACAAGAGGCCCCATTTTTAACATTCATGCAAAAAAAATATGGTTTGGCCAAAGGTTTTTAGAGGGGCGACAAAACAGTTGAAGACCAGTTGTGGAAGGACTTAGCAAGTACATTAAACAGCTTAGGACCTCCAGAAAACGATGCAACTGGTTGGAAAAAGGCTTGGGCTGATTGGAAGGCTACCATTCGTAAAAAAGTGTCCGAAAATAGAGCAGAGGTAACGGTAACAGGTGGAGGACCCAATAATATCCAACACATATCATTCAAAGAAGATTCAGTTGCCAAACTTTCTGGCCTTTATACAGTAGTCGAAGGTGTTCCAGCTGCTAAATCATTCGGGACGACTAGCAAAGGGTA
Source organism: Delia radicum (assembly GCA_021234595.1). Lineage (NCBI taxonomy): Eukaryota > Metazoa > Arthropoda > Insecta > Diptera > Anthomyiidae > Delia > Delia radicum. The sequence continues at coordinate 13,592,343 of CM037851.1, forward strand.
AACAACCACAAATTCTTCTACTGAACTGTCAAACTTAGATGGCACCAGTTCCGACAATGTAGTAAACGTGATTTTACAAAAATTAAATAAAAATGACGAAGGTACTGAAAATATAGAAAATAAGGAACCGCAACCGATGATTTCCCTTTTTGATTAGTGATGTGTCCAATTGCAAAATAATTGTAATGCTTGTCTTTTTAGCCATTGGTGATACTTCTTCTAAAACCATCATAAATGCATACTTATTTAATCTAAAATATGCAATAAAACTATTTTTTTTATTAATTTTAAACACTTGCGACTCAATTTTAATTATTGTCTTACGATTTTTCTGGTAGTTCCAAAGGATTTGAACAGTCACGAAGCCTTTTTCTATTTAAATTTTCCGTTCTTTGTTTTTCCTTTTTAATTAAATACTAGGAAATCACAATTGCGAAACTCATTTTATATTATTTTAAAAATAAGTATTTTTTTGTTTAATTTTTATTTTTGTTAAAAAATGCACTCTTCTTCATTGCAATTTCATTCACTTTAAAGTGATAATTTGGTTTTTTCCCGCATTTTTTTATGTTGTTGCTAAGAGCAAAATGAAAATGAAATCGTCGTGAAAAAAACGATTCACTCGTTTTTCAGAACACAGCGGAATTGATAATGTGGAATTAAAAACGATTCCACTTTCACTTCGTAGTGGAATATAGAACCCAGGCCATAATTTTTATTTTTAATAAAAATTATATCAAACTTGTAAAAAAGACAAAGTACGGTCTTGTTTAAATGCTCCTTGAATAATTTAAATATAGAATTTTTGTGGGAAATCCTGGCCTATGTGTAAGGACACCATTAAATTTGTACATTGAAAAAAAAAAAACCTTTATCTGAAAGGTGTGTCGCAAGTATTTAAAACCTCCCAACAATCAAAATTATAACATTTGCTACTTTTTTTGTACTTTCAAGTAGTTTTTGAAAAACACCTGATCAAAAGGTCAAAAATGAATTTTTTAAAATAATTATTTGGAAACACTGTATACACAGAAATAATTATTGTAAAAAAAAATTTATGTTAAACTTTTTTTTATTTCAACAAGTTTAATTAATAATAGGCTTGTTTTTTCTATACATGTTAAGAAACCCCACACAAAATTTGACATTGGCATGTTAAGTGTTAGCGCTTTTATTTTGTTCAACGTTGTCAGTACATTACAAGTGTTGCCAATAGTTTTTTACACATCCATATTAAGTGTGAGGAACAAAACAAGGCTAATTAATATGTATTAGATTTTTAATTGAAAATTAATGTGCAAACAAAATTTCCATTTTTTATAAACCATAACGACGCAAAAAGAAAAAATGCCAAAATTAAAAAAAAATAACCAAAATTAAAACAAAGAAAAAAGAAAAGCAAACATTTAAAAAATCTATTAAATTAAAAAATTTGCTACAATTTAAAAAATTAACCAAAATTTAAAAAAACGTTAAAATTGAAAAAATAGCTAAAATTGAAAAAAAAAAAAAAAATATCCAAATTGTAATAAATCGCTGAAATTGTAAAAGTCAACAAGAATTTTTTAACATCAGCACAATTTAAAAAAACACTAAAATTAAAAACGGCTAAATTAAATTAAATTAAAAAAAAAATTAGAAAAATTAAAAATGTTTTAAATTTTATTTAGGTGATTTTTTAAATTTTGAAATTTTTTTTTAATTAGAACGTTTTTTTCCATTTTTACGATTTTTTTTTTAATTTTGACAATTAATTGTTTTACAATTTTTCACGATTTTGTCAAGTTTTGTGTTTTTTCAATTTCGACAATTTTGAGGTTTTGTTTTTTTTTTTAATTTTGTTTAAAAATTTAGATGTTTTCCAGATTTTGGTGATTTTTAATTTTTTTTTTTAAATTTTAGCGATTTTAAAATTTTTTTTCAACTTGTGATTTTTTTCCTTCAATTATGATGATTTTTAATAGTATCTACCATGGCAAAATCATTTACCGGTAGACTTATAAGAAAACACGTTCTCTTCACTGAAAACAATGTAAACATTTACATACCCCAAAATATCAAATAACTCAACACAAAATTAAATTTATTTCGAAATCTAATAAATATTTGTTTAATATTTGCGATGTTTTTGTAATTTACCTTAATTAAATTCTGTTGCTGTTATAAATCCTTTAAACCGTGAATGCGTTAAATCATTGTTGTTTGTTGCAAAAATAATTAATTTTAATAAACGTCACTACATTGCTAGTTCTGTCAAAAAAACAGTAGTATTTGGAAGATGGCAAAGCCAATTGTGATATTTTGTTGTTGTTTTTTCTTTGATATTTTAAATTTTGAATCTCGCTCCTAGACGAGGACAAGAAATTCTCATTGAGTTTGTGATTTAACATAACAAATATCTCTAGAAATTCTAATAACAAAGTCCCTGAAGATTTCCTTGGACAGGAATGAAGTCCGGATAGGGACACGCCTAAAGCAGATTGTTTTTCACAATTTGTTAAATAAGTTTTGGGACTTTAGCACATTTAATAATTTTTGGTTTCGTTTTTTTTATTATCGTTTGGATTTATTTGAAATATATTTTTTTTTTATTTGAAATGTAAACTTTTTTTTTTTAACAAATACTTTGATGGTTTGTTTTCTTTGAAATTTAGGGGTGTGTAAAAAAATCTAAATTATATCAACCCTTCTTAATAATTCTATTATTATAGTTATGCCATGGTATTTACTAAAAATTTGTTTGAAATTAAAACCAACATTTTTTAAAAGATATCATTAAAACATTAATAAAATAAAATCAATTTAATAGTTACAAAATATTTTAATTGATACTACAATTTCTTTAATTGGACCGAACTCAATTAAACTTTTAATACAATCAACAAACAAATTAAACAAGTTTTTAGTCAAGATGTTTAATTTTTATAAGGTTTTTAAATCTTTACCCAGTTAAAAATATAGCCGTTTAAAATAAACTAAGTGTTTTCAAACGGGAAAATATAAATGTCTGAGAAAAGTTTTAATAAATTTTTTTTTTCTACAATTAAAGTAATTTTTGTACTTACATTTCCTTGTTGCAGCTTAACAGTTTGACCACCAATAACAAAACTCCCTCCCTGCGTTTGTACTATGCTGTGTTGTTGTGTCTGCAGCTGGTTCTTATTAATGGTATTCATTGTTTTACCAGTGGCTAGAACAACTTGTTTTCCTTGCAAAGTAGCCAAGTTTATATTTCCAGATTGATTTACAGTATTAATAACACGTATATTTCCAGTTGAAGTCCCCGTTGGTTTTGTAATAATTTTTGTACCAGCTGCTGTAGCGGTTATAACTCGACCAGTGCCCGATGACGAGGCTACAACAGTTGGGGTAACTCTAGTAGATCCTATATTTACTAAAGAAGTTGTATTGAGGCATGACGCAGAGGATACTCCAGCCTGGGTGGTTATAATTCGTTGACCTACTGTAAAATTCGAGTTGTTACCTAAAGAAATAATACTATTTGGTACGGAGACAATAGCATATTGTTGAGTTTGAAGTTGCTTTTGTTGGTGGTGCTGTTGTTGCTGCTGTTGTAGTTGGGATTTATGTATAATATTTGTAATATGTTGTTGATTTGTTTTAATAGTTTGTGCATTTCCTGCACTTCCGGTTATACGTAGTGTTCCGCCTTGTTTTTGTATTAAATTATCTAATGATATAATTTGACCAGATGAACTTGTTATAACGCGAGTTCCTGTCGATCCAGCTTGAACTTCTGATTTTAATTGTGGACTGGTTTTGAGTATTCTTGTTATTTGTTGTTGTTGGTGCTGCTGTGTTCCATTATCTTGTGATACTACCACTAAAGTTTTTGGATGTTGTTGCTGTTGTTGATTTGTTGCCATTGTTATTGTTTGTGGTCTACCAACAATATTATGTTGTGTTGCTGCGTTATTGTGTACCACCTGTACGGTTTTAAATTGTATTTGATTTTGATTTATTGTTTGGTGTTGTTGTTGCTGCTGTTGTTGTTGTTGCTTTAGATTTTGTATAAGAATTCTTTGTTGTTGTGGTGTTAAATTTGTTGTATTAATTGTTTGTATTTTATTGCCGCTAATAGTTGATGATGTAGATGATGTAATTGTTGTCGTGTGTGAAGGCGTTACAACAACGGATGATGAAGCTACTGGTATTTGTTGTAAAACTATATTTTTACCTTGACCGGATTGTGTCATAACGGAGGTATTACCTGGAAGAAAATAAAGAGTTTAATAAAATTAGACAGATTACTAAAAGTACCGGTAAAATTAACCAATCAGGTTTGTAATGCAGAAATAGAAGCAGGTTTGAATCCCACAGCCTACAGGTTGTTGAAAAATTTATCATATAGAGACAATCTGACAATTATTATACACAAATTAATAATACAATTTAAATGTAAAATCACTTGCTGCGAACGGCGCCGAATCGATAATTCACGGTCATCAACAACACTGGCGGATACAGCTGCGATATTTTAATCTGTCCGCACTCTACGTATGCGTGTTGGTGGTTTAATGTCCAATAATGTAAATTTGGTGAGAAATTTAGTCACAAGATTCCGAATAGCCGACTCAGAAGGTCACCCAAACTGACCATAAATTGGAAGAAGTCAAGATGCACTTTCTTAACCGAGCATGAATTTTGATAATAAAATTCAATAACCTTCAAGCGTAGTTCGTTTGTAAGTCGATTCATGGTTAAATTATAGACCAAACTGAAAATGTTTAACAGTAACATGTTACACGAAAACAGCTGAGCTGCCAAAAACAGTGTTGCCAAAAAAAAGTTGCTAAAAAATCACCCTTTATAACATCAATAATGAAAACCGCTATTATTTGTGTAAATTTATTTCTCGCGATCTCTCTTTTCTATTGTTTGAACAATATCTTCCCCATCAACGATGCACTTGAATGAAGGAAATGTTGTTGTAGTTATTGGTAGCGCATGTTTGGGTCCTAAATAGTTACAGCAGCCACTTGATATGTGTTATCATATGTTAAAAACTTGTTTTTTTTAGCACGAAAATAAATTTATATATTTTCTTATAATTTTTTTAATTTTTAAAAAACGTAAAAATTGATTTTTTTTTCAGATAAATATTTAAAAGTTCTGGATAACAAATTTCGTAAATTTTTATTTCTTTTCGCCGCCTTAAACTGATACTTTAAATTAAATACGATATAAACTTACCTAAAATAACTCTCTGAGGTTTAGAACCACCAACAGCTGCTTGAGTTTTTGTAACACCCGTTTGTTTAACAATAATGTGCTGTTGTTGTTGTTGAGCCTGTTTCTGTTGTAGAGAAACAAATTGTTGAGGAGACATTTTAACAATAGAACCTGTCGGATTGTTAACTGATCCGGCTGTGCCAACAATACCACTTCTAACAGTAACAATATTACCGCTACTTGATAGCAATGGTATACCCGAATTTGATTTCTGTTGCTGCTGTTGAGCTGTATTGGGCCTTTCAGCTGAATGGGTAGATACAATTCTTTGCCTATTAACAATTTGTGTAGAGGCGGGAGAATTCATTGTAGACTTAACATTAGAAGCAGGAACAAGACGTATAATATTTTGTTTGGGAGATGGTGAAGCTGATGATTGAGAGGAGGAGGATGTTGCATTAGTTTGTTCTGATGAGTTGACATTAATGCTCATATTATTAGCCATAGATAGGGGTATAATAATATTTGATTGCTGTTGTTGATGGTGTTGAGTGAATATTTGTTGTTGCTGATTTTGCATATTTATACGATGATTTTGTATTAGTTGTGTTTTTTGTATTATTTGTTGTGGAGATTTTATTTTTTGTTGTTGTAGTGAGGGTGAGGGGGATTGGGAAGAGGAAATATTTGTGGTTTGTTGGGTTATTTGATTAATTACAATGGGTTTATTAAGTGTTACTCTTTTACCGGCCAATTGGCCAGTAAGATTTGTTTGCTGCTGTTGTTGTTGATTTGTTGCTGTTGATGGCATTACCGAGGTGGCATTAGATACATGTACTGTTTGTAGACCCTGCGGTGTGGCCACTATTATAGGTGTAGTATTTTGTTGAGGATTATTTTTAGCTTGTGGCATTTGAAAACTATATTGTTTGGAAATATTTGTTGTAGTTGCTGGTAGAGAAGAAGAAGACGAAGTAGGAGTTTTATTTTCTGTTCTGAGAGTAGTTTTTAATAAAGATTTCTGTTGTTGTTGCTGCTGTTGAGTATTTTGTTGGGAAGAAGGTGGTATATTATATTTCAAAGGTGGTACTGGTGGGCATTTATTCATAGTTATTTGTTGTTGCTGCTGCTGCTGCTGTTGTAGCACGTGTTGTTGTTGCCTTTGTAATTGATTAGTTACTATTATAGGATTTGAGGGTACCAAGGCTGGCATTGATATTAGAGTACCATTATTATTATTATTGTTGTTGATATTACTTGTAATCGATGGTGTTAATACATTAAAATGATCTTGATCAATTAAATTTGTTGATTTATTTGTGGCATTAATTGGCCTTGGTTTTCTTTGTGGCAATTTTTTCGTTTTACCTATACATTGATTTTGTTGATGTATACGTTCAAATTCATCTTCAGAACGATTACGATGTAAATAAATCCATATTTTTCGTTTCGGATCATAGCGAACACAAGGATCATGTTCAGTATGCATGCGATCTAAAGCACCGCTAACAATAGTTTGTAAAACATTTTCGGCTGCATCTTGATTAATGTATTGAGAACATTTTAATAATTCAGAAATATCTGCCCTAGTGCCTTCGCCATTTGGTAAACGGGCAGTAGCATCTCTAACTAATGTTAATATGGTAACAAAATTAGGTCTATCTCCTACCATCATACTATGACCTCTAGCTTTACTTAAAGCCAATAAAGGCGTATAAATGCCTTTGACTGGTCCCACAACACTTTCATAACCATGCATGCGATAAGTGTAGGCTTTATGTGGTTGTTCAAAACGATCCCTTTCTTGTCTTTGAAATTCGGAAATTTCTTCTAATGTGGCTGCTCTTACCGTCCAAGTTGTGGGGAATCTGGGTGGTGGAGGTGGTGGTGATAAATTGCCATCTTTATCACTACCTCCCTCAGGAGAATCTTCACTTTCTATAGAATTTCTCGGACTAATCTCTAAATTAAGTTCTGCCTGTGTTACAGAACTCTTGTATAATTCATTTGGATGTTTTCGTTTCTCCATCCATAAACTACACAATTCATTGAGTCGAGTATCAGTATCACGTCCTGCACCTATCCATTGATAGATATTAATTTGTATTTTATGTTCTATATAAGGAACATATTCTTCGGGTAGATCGGGAAATTCTCCGACCAAAAAATTAATAGCAGATCTTAAAAGATTTGACCAATTTTCGGTTAAAGAATACCATTCATTAAGCGCCGTTATGGGATTTCGTAGCCAAACATCAATTTTATTACGTAAATCGTCATAACGCATGCGATGATTGGGTGTGGAACAGAAAAAGTCACGTATTAATGAAAAGTAACAAGCATGTGTCTCCTGGATCAATTCACTTGCCGTTGTATTTTTTGTTGTAGATTTTTGTGTTAGCAATGGCTTAACACTTGGTTTTGTGTCTCCTATTCGCGATAAGGGTTCTAATTTTGGTAAGGGCTGTTGGTTGATACTATTCAATTGTTGATTCCTTGTCGCTGGCAAACCCTTAGTATCATTTATGTTTGTTAATTTGTTATTATTCTGACCCGGCATAACAATATCATTAGCTATAACAAATGCAGGTATAGTTTCTTCACAAGTTCCAGCAAATGTTTCCACTTCTTCCTGTTGTAACTCAACTTCATTATCTAACATATTAAACCCATCATGATCACCGGCTAATAAAGAAGAATCATCCATACATAAATTGAGATTTTCCGTATGATTGGTAACATTTAATAATGGATTTATATGCAATGTATCATTGGCATTATTATTACGTTGTTGTAATAATGGAATATGTTGTTGGTGTTGCTGTTGCTGTTCCTTTGTGGGTGTTAATGTTGCTGCTATATTGGCGTTTGTTTTAACTATTTGATATGTTTCTGGTTTTTTAATTGTTTGTTGTATGGGTACTAAAGCTGGTGGTTCACTAAGTTTTGGTGGTGGCGGTAATGGTGTTAAAATTATTTGTTGTTTTATAGCTGTTGTTATGTTGGAACTTGTAATTGAAGTTGTTGTGTTTGCTGTAATTGGTATTGTTGTTGCTACCGATGTTGTTGTTGTCTGCATTGGCATTATTTTAGGTTTACGTCCTGGTGTTTTACCCATACCAAAGATTTTTTTAAAGTTACCACCCATTTGAGCACGTGCACAGACATCTCTTAAACGTATATCAGATGTTTCAAATTCTGGAAGAGTCTATAATAAAAGAATACACAGAAAAAGATTAACAAGACAAATTTTTCATTTTTAAAGTGATTTTTTTTTTTTAAAGAGAAGCAACACTCCTGAAATTCTTCCTATTTATTTATGTGTTGCTTTCTTTGGAAATTGAATAGTGGAGAGATGAAAGGTGGGGAAAGATGAAGGGCTTCAAACATGGCAAAACTGTAATTGCGCGAGATGAAAAGTCTTAGAACAGTTGTTGCTCGCCATCTGATGGAGAGTTGATGAACTAATTGAAGCTTTTTGGTTCATAGCCCTGATTCATTATTTTACTTCGGTGGGGTTAAGTGCTATGGGAACACCGAAGGTGGGAGCTGCGATACATATGAGGGATAGAAAACTCATACATATTATTTTTCTAAAATGATGTTGCCCTCACCGGGAATCGAACCCGGTACCATCTTAGTAACAGTCCAACGCGCTAACCATTACACCACAGAGCCCACAAAACATATTATTATACAAGGGTCTTAGCATGTTTAAGGAAATTCCTTTAGAATTAAAAAATGAAAATAATTTTTATGTATTCAAACGAAATATAATAGCATATATAAAACGTTTTTTCTAATGTATAAAAATCCATAGATATAAAATTACTGAATGTATTTTTTAATAGCATAAATGCTAAATAAATGAATTAAAAAAATATTTCACGAGTAGTTAATATTTTATATAAATAGTGGAAACATTAAAATGTATATGTTGTTCATAAAATAAGATGAAAAAAAAAAAAAATTTTAAACAAATTCAAGGAAAAAAAATTTTAAAGAAATATTTCGAAATAAAAATATTCCCGAACATTTTCTTCTCGATTTATTTTAATCGTTGAAATCTTTAGCGTTATTTTTTCAATAAAAGATTGTCATTACTTATACATGACGTCATAATTTAAATAACTGTAAATTAAAAAATATGTATGTAATTAATAATAATAATAATTTTTTTTTTTCACAAAAGCAGATGTTTTGGTTTCACCGAAATAGTATTTGTAACTATTTGCTTCAAATATGAAAATTAAGTTGTTTCAATGGTATATACAGTTAAATTAACAAAGAAATATATATATTTTTTTTTAAACTTTCTGTCTGTTATTCAATAAACAAAACAACGGACTTTCGGTAATAGTTAAAATATTCAGTTAAAATTTTCTGTTTAAAACAAAACGTTGTTATCTTATATTGTGTATTAAAATAAACGAAAATAATCTACTGTTTTTACCAATTTGGTCAATAAATTTTTCAACAGTTGAAAATAAACTAAAAAATACAATTTTTTTAACGAAAAGTAAGTAGTCCTTTTTTAACTGATTTTCAATTAATTTAATGTGAATATTCCAATAATAAATATAATATAGTTCAGTAATTTTAGTGCAAAAACACCTTGTGTTTCTTATGGTTTTAGATCCGATAATTTTCAAGATCTAAATAAACAAAAATTGTTGTTGCAGCAAATGATATATCAATTTCGTAGTGACAACAGAAGTTCGGTTGATCAAAAAAAAAAAGACGGAAGTCACAAGCGATAAATTCGCTATTCGCTTATCTGCACTAACAATTGGAGTCTCCCGACGGGTTCTCTTCGAGCTTAATCAAATTTGGATATGTCATTAAGAAAACAAACATAAGGGCACATATTTTTTTAGTGGCACAATCTCATGTTTAGGGTTAAAAAGTGGGATCAAAAATTACCCAATTTTTTGCTTTATCGACTTATTTCGAATTGTTTTAAAGTAATTTTAAACAAATGGTATACCAAATGAAAGAGCTTTTGAAAACGTTTAACTGCTATACGAATCATGTTATTTACCCATAACTAAAGATTAATAACGGGGGTCTAATGGAAAAGTGAAGCGAATACAAAAGATTTATTTGTGCACATAGCACAATATTTTTCAAATGTCAACCTCACCCACAGTCCACCCTTTACTTGGTGTCCCCTGTTAACGCTAACGGGGCTCTGTCGACCGAGTATGGCCGGTATAACTCCGTTCTCACAACAATCGGACTATGTGCCGAAAGGATGCGGATTTATCCGACCAAGGATTCCCAACTTTGGCTTTATTGTAAAATGTATTTCAATGCTGCGTTTATAATAACTATTCAGTAAAAATGAGACGTAAGCCGCTACTACAACCACAAAAATTAGCATTTTGAGGATATTTTTTAAATAAAAAAAAGTTTTTAATAAATATCGAGCGGCTTTACATTTTCACTTATAAACTTTGAACCCGTCAACCTATTTTGCTCATTTTCAAGAGCAGACGGTTTATAATATCAAAAAACAATTTCACCAAAAACTATCAACCCCGCTTTTATACTGACGGAGTATTTCGCGTTTCAATAGACTGAGGTTAAAATTTTATTGAATGTAAAAATTTTTTTTTGTGGTAAAAAAAAATTGTGTTATGAAAAATCAGTTTTTAGGTGAAACAATTTTTTTGGTGATAAAAGAATTTTTAAGGTGAAATACGAATTTGAGGTGAATTTAAAATATCCACCACTGTCTGGTGACAAATATGACGATATTTTATACACCAAACGATAATATGAAGAAATAGATAAGTTGGAGGTACCTCAACATTTTCGCTCATAACTTTTGAACCGTTGAACCGATTTTGCTAATTTTTAATAACTGCTCGGGAGAATCATTAGCTAGGTAAAGATGAGCAATTATTTCTGATGTTCTACAGACGCAATTTCTACAGACGGAAAGACAAAAAGGCGAACATCTCTAATCGGCTTAGCATAAGGATTAAGAATATATATACTTTACTTTATCCATATATCGATAAGTTTCAAACACAATGATAAATTGTTTTTGTTGAATATTGATTTTTATAAACATAAAAAAAAAAATACACAGAAATTAATCGGTTTCGACTTACCGGCTCCGTTAATTTCCTTCTCTTGTGATCCCTCAAATAATTTCTAAAGTTACGATTCGTTAATTGTAATTGTTTGGATTTTTGTTGTAAACGGAATGCTTCTTCATCTTCAATATCTTGTCGTTTCTTAAATACGGTACTATAAATACAACGATCGGTTATTGAGTTAGCCGGTTTGGCAGGTTCATTAAAATCTTCTAAAGATTTTTGCTGCAATAAATTATTCTTTTTCAACTCTTCGTCCACCAAACAATCATTATCTTCTTCATCAGCACTTAGGGCTAAATCGTCTTGAAAGCCTAATTGTTGAGCTATGTTTGAAATTTCATTATAAAAACGTTTTCTTGCCCGCATAGCTGATAATTTGTTGTCCGTGTAGAGATGAGCGGCTTTAGGTTGATGTGTGTTATATGAAGAAGGTTTTATTATTGTATCCGGTGATGATTTATAAGCCGTATCTAGTAATCTTTGGCGGGATAAAAATAATTGCTTAGCCATTTGTGATAATTGTTCACAATGTTGAAATCTTTGTTCCCTCCTTCTAGATTTCATGATATTTTGTCGTAGTTTCATTATATCTGGTCTACAGTTTCCAACTTCCAATTGCTGTTGTAAAGTGGTTAAAGGAGTTTGACCAAATCGAGTTAGTTCATTATTAAAAAGCATCGATAGGGTGCGCGTCTGTTCGATGGCTGCCAGTTGGGATGGTAATTCATTAAAACGTGGAAGAAATTGTTGTAAATGATTTTGCACTGGTATTGGTAATTCATGCCATGTGTTTAAAGAGAAAAATTCTTGAAATACTGCAGAATTTTCACATAAACCCCGAGGCAAATTTAAAACTTCATTGGTTATCTTGGCCAGTTCTAAGGTATCCTCTGTTTCATTATCATCCGATTCATCGGAGGAAGTTGAGGATATACTGGTATCTCCAGAGCTGGTTGTAGAACCAGCATATTCCATAAACTTTACATTTTCACCTTGATGTTGCTGATGTTGTTGTTGTTGTTGCTGTTGCAGCAATAGTTGTTGCTGTAGCATTTGATGATGATGCTGCTGTAATTGTAACATTTGTGTGTTTATTTGCTGTTCATTCCCTTCACTTTCATCTTGGCCATTAATATCCAAGGATTCACTGTATTCAGAATCTGACATAGGGAATTTATTTGATTAGCGGCTTTTAAAAAGGTTTTACTTTTACCGTTAGTTTAACGAGTTTTTTTTAATCTGCAATTAAGAAAAACCTTAATTATTTTCTATTTTTGTGCAAAAATTTATGGCTTAAGGGTTTTATCCTCTTTATTTATTTGATTTTTTTTTTTTTTGTATTTCACATTTTGATAGGCTGAACTTTTTTCTATATAGTACTGCGGAAATTGTGGATAAAAAATAGCAGATAAAAAAAATGTACAGCTTGTTAAACAATCTCTTTTCGCAATATTTTACTTGGGCGATATTTCTTTAAAATGCCTTTTCTCAAAACAAGATATTGCAAATCGGGTGCCGCTGTGCTGCAGCCTTAACGGATGGACTGATTTTCGATCTGTTTTTTCGTTTTGTAAAGCACTAAGAAACCTATAAATTTTATTATTATTATGTCCTTTATTAATGTCCAATGCAACAAGATATATAATCTTATAATTAAAGTATTGGATTTTGAAAACGTTAAAATACAATTGTAAACTTCCAGTTTTTAGATAGCTTAAGAATATAAAAGTAAATATATATTTAAATTTTCAAAAACAAGTTAAGAAATAAAAATAAAAAATTAGTACAAAAAAATAGATTTTAGTACAAAAAGAAAAAAATTACACAAAAAAGATTACAAGTAAGAATTTTTAAGAATTCTCTCTTAAAATTTATTGCATTGCTTATAGATACTCAATTGTCTAGTTTTTTTTTTTTTTTTTTTTTTGAGAAATAAAAAAGTAATTTTGTGTATTTTTTTAATTTTTGAGTTCATCCTAATACTATTTTGTTTCAAAGCAAAAATTTTAAGGACTTAACAACTCCTTGACACTGGGCTGGGTTCCTGGCCATGAGGGGCAACGAACGGGCTGACTGTTTGGCCAACAGCGGAGCTCGTCGACAATTCTTAGCCCTCAACCCTTCTGTGGCGTACACAATGGGTATGTCAGAGAGAGGCTCAGAAGATGGAGTGAGTCGGAGTTTGACTCCAATTGGTCCAGATCGAGGCTGTTTATATCTCCCTCTGGGGAGAGGTCGCGGAAACTCTTGTCTATGACAAGGGGCGAACTAAGGACCGTGACGGGTGACCTCACGGGACACTGTGGTCTTAGGTATCAATTGTACAAGATGGAACGATCCTCTACGGATACGTGCAGGTTTTGTGAATTGGAACCCGAGACCTCAGAACATGTTCTCTGCAAATGTCCGAGGCTCTCCGACAGGAGGGTGCATTATTTTGGCGGTCGAATAGTGACGCCATCGGACGTTTGGAACTGTTTACCTGGTAGGATAGTTGGCTTCGTAGGGAGCCTGAACCTATAGGGTGTATTCGCTGGCAGCACAAAATACCAATTTCTGGTCGCGGTGCATAGTGCCACTTTAGTCTAATCTATTAACGTTTTAATATTGTTGTTATTAATTTCTAAAGAGGATAAACCCTTTAAAACAAAATTTAGTTTTTTTAGATTAGAAATTTTTAATGAAATTTTTATTTTCATCTTGCTCACAAGATCTGCTGTATTATTGTATCGTTCTTAATAAAAACGAAGTTGCTAACTTTTAAAAATATATATTTTTTAAAATATATAACAATAAATGAGGAGCATATTTTAAAAACATGACTATTCCACTTTTTGTGTTTTCGCACAAATTGAGAAAATAGTTTTTTAGGTATGCCCCTATGTATTTAACCCGAAATTTTCTTGCATTATTATAGACTACAAGATTAGTCATTGCTTTGTACAGGATTCAAAAATTTAGCAGTAATATGTTTGGAATAAATGCAAGATTTTGACGCGGCTAATTGGAATAATCATGTTTTGATTCAAACCACTGCGGATTAATCTTGTTTTTGCTGAAACTAATTAGGTATCAGATATCTATGTTGAATTAAAATAACCTTAGGTCCATCTTTAAATAAATAAAACAAAAAAAAATTACACAGTATTTTCTATTTTTTTTTTTTTTTTTAATAAACTTCTGGATTAATCATATTTTGTTCCAAAAATGTATATTTGAAATGGGTAATGTCATTTTGAAGTGGAATAATCTACTTTTGATGAAATCATGCATTTTAATTTTTTTTCCTAGTGTAATTATAGAGATTTCGCAAAATTTTATTTTCGCTGAGATTTCAATTCAATGCTACCAAACAAAAAAAAAAAATCACTTGTCAAAAGTGGAAAAAATCATGTTTTGAAAATATGCTCCTTAAATGATAGTACGATACAATATTTGTACATATTTTTAATGTGCTATGTTCAAGTGTGCTAACAAAGAGAAAACTCAACAGAAAATCTTCGTCAAAGTGAAAATAAAATTTTACCATCTCTATTTTTATTTAGGACGATACAACATTTACAACACTTTTAACACCTTGTGAATACATTTAATAATTACATCTTTTTAAAACGTTGGATATCGATCTTGTGCTTAAGATTTAAAAATGAAGAAGTTTTTTTTAATGAAATAAATTCCTCAGAGGATAAAGGTTTTAAGAGAAAGGTGTTCTTTTCATTGAAAATTTTGCTGCGATTAGAGTTTCAGTTTCAGTTTTTTATTTGATTTTTTTCCAATAAACTTACTTATCGGAGTGGACAAGTTACACTGTGTTATATTGAAAATATACTTTTAAAGTGACCTAGTGTAGGTTGTAACCTTGGTTAGGTAAATCACTTTTCAATTTTCAGAATTTTGAATACACCCTCAAAATCTGAAGTTATTGTTAAAAAACGTTTTTTCAAGACTCCACGGACTAAACTAATTTTAAATAAGTCAGTCTACCTGGGACGTGCGAAATGTGTAAAAGTTTCAGGATACAAGACGAGTCACTAAAAGACCTCGAACGGGTTTTTAATAGTTTTTTTTAGTAAGTTTCTGCAAGCTGAAGTTACTTTATACCTAACCTGACCAACCATCTCGCTTTTGGCGGGATTATCCCATTTTTTGAAATGCTTCTAGAAGGGAACATATTTCTCCTAGGGTTTTTGAGTTTTTTGGATGTTCTGTTGAGACTTATATTTCTTATAGGTTGTTATTAGTGTCCGACCGAACAGTTCGTCCAGAAAATGCATTTGGTCTGTATTTGGTATTTTAAAGCATTATGGACAAATTTGGCGGAAAGTTCGGCCAAATTGAAAATAGTTCGGCGGCCGAACTTTTAACTTTATAGCTAAACTTCGGCTTTTCTCTTAAATTTTATACACAAAGTCGAATTAAATCGGCTCAACAAACATGTTTCCAATACCAAAATTTGTCATCATTGCCTTTAGATATCAAAAAACCGACAAAATATAGGTTTTTGGCCGAACTGTTCGGTCGGACACTAATTGTTATCATTCTTTTATAATATTAGTGTAAGGCAAGTGCCAACTTCCTAAATTCACATAATACCTTTTTCAAATTCAAATCATAAGAAACAGATTTCTATTTTAAAAATTTCTTCAACTGCCTATGAACAAACATTCCATGTCAGGTGTGGAATACATTACCTAGTAGTTTGCGTGAATTTAAGCTTTCTATAAGGAAATATAATGCATCTACTCAAACTCAGTTGTCATTTTCTTTTGACGCTTAGAAAAAAAGGAAGCCACAAAAAAAAAAAAAAATAAAGCAAAAACAAACAAAAATAATTAAATTCAGAAGAACTTTAACTTAAATTTTAAGGTGGAATTAGTCTTGCCGTTCAGTGCCGTAACGAATCAGCTGCTTTGTTTGTTAAGCCTTTGAAATAATTTCATAGCTGTAAAGAAAATTTTCATTAAATTTATAAAGAGATAATTTATGAAACCGAATGAATTTTTTTTATGAAACTATGAAAAAAAAGTTTATGAAAAATTTCTTAATATTAATATTTTTTTTTTTTTTGGATATAATGAAATTTTTCATTGAATCTACGAAAACAACTCTATGAAATTGTTTCAATAATATCATGAATTGTTTCAATAAATTCTTTCTGTTTAGTCCCATTAAATAGAACTGTTGTGTTGTTGGAGTTGTACTTCTGAGATTATGTAAGCAAGAACAAAAACACCGTGTATTGAATAAAACTAGTTTTAATCACAGCAGAACTCGACCTGACGTTAGTGGGTTAAAGCGCTCTGTCTAACGTGTAGTGCGAGTGCATGTGGCATTAGAAATCAGTTTATCTATACCAGTTTATCGAGCACACTAGCAATACGTCTTTGGCCTTTAAGGCTTATTGTATTGCAAATGAATAAATATAAATAATTGCACAGAAAATTTCATATAGACGCAATCGAACAAATAAAAACATAACAAATATTACATTATTCAAAAAACAAAATAGGGTCAATGACGAAGGTTCAATACCAGAAACTGCGTAGTCTGATTCAGAAAAATTGAAAATTTACAATGTAGTTATGATTTTTAGAAAATACACTCATTCTTCTCTACCACGCCTTTCACAATTAAAATTAAATAAAATTCCATATTAAGTATTAATTACAATTGTCTGAAAAAGACGTTAAAATTCAAACTCAAACTAAATTAAATCATGTTTTTGAAAATCATGGTTCGAAATACCCGAATTTTGTTTAGCAATGAAGCTCACTTTTGGTTAAATGGATACGTCAATAAACAAAACTGCCGTTTTTGGAGTGAAGATAATCCTCAAGTGTATGTTGAGACAACGTTACATCCAGAAAAACTGAAAGTTTGGTGTGCTTTATGGGCTGGTGGAATTATTGGTCAGTACTTCTTTAAAAACAATGCTGGTCAGAACTTTACAGTCAATGTTGACCACTATAGAGCCATAATTACTGACTTTTTCGTTCATCAATTGAACGATGATGTGCAGGAGCTGTGGTTTCAAGAAGACGGCGCAACATATCACACAGCTCGTGCCACAATTGATTTATTAAAGCAAACGTTTGGTAACCGCATAGTTTTACGTTTCGGACACGTGAAAAGGCCTTCAAGATCGTGCGATTTAACACCGCTGCACTATTTTCTGTGAGTATATGTGAAGTCGCTAGTCTACGCCGATAAGCCCGAAACGACTGACCACTTGGAGAACAACATTCGCCACGTTATTGCCAATATACGGCCACAAATTCTGGAAAAATTCATCGAAAATTGGACCACCAGATTAGACTACACCAGACTAGACTACGAGACAGCTGTGGCGGTCATATGCCAGAAGTCATATTTAAATTATCTTTCGAATAAAATAAATTTCATGTCAATTTAAAAAATTCATCTTTGTTTTATTCCATTTCAATGTTCTATACCTCTATAAAAAAACACCCTTTATAAAGCTCATTGCCAAATAATTTAGGCCGATTTGAGAGTTAAAGGCATATATTTAATTGTTTGTGAAACGTTACGGGCATATGGTGAGATTAAGTAAATCCAGTTGTGTACTTAGCATTTAAGTTTACTTTCAATTTTTAACTTGATTCCAAAATGTTATTGTTCCAAATAACGTCACAAACAATAGTCCTTGGTAGTCTTTGTTTAATTTCTATGAAAATTACAAAAAAAAGTTCAATTTCCAAGGTATTTGCAATATGGTTTTGAATGCTCTTAAAGGGATACTTCCAATTGGAATATAGTCGCTAAGCAGCACTTTTGTCTATACATTTTGTAAACTCAACAAGACAATCACTCCTAAATCTGTGAAAATTTCCAAATAATTAATTTTCATTTACAAGTAAACAAGACTTACAGCCTCCAATCTGCAATTTAAAGACATTTTATCAATTATTTTATTCCATGTCATAACTTAAATAATTATTTACTTTTTCTGATTACTTTTCATATTGTCTATAAATTTCTCTATACATAAAATTTATTTCCCGTTTTTCTTTCTTTAAGTATTAATGTTTTTTTTTTTTTAATTATTTACACTCACGCACACACACTTTACGAATTTATTTTCGTTTTATTTTATTTTTTTTCTTCTCTTGGTTTATTTTCATTTAACGATGATGCAACGTTTTAAACACACATTTTTTTTTTTTTTCAATAAATTCATTAAAAATTTTTATATGCATTTCTTTTCTTATAGGTTCTTCTTATTTAGTGGTCCCATAGATTAGCGCCTTTCGACAAACAGAAAAACCTACCTCTTCTTCTATAACACACAATAGCCACTTGTAGTATTACCCCCTTCAGTTTTTGTGGATCACAACACTTTTAAAGCGGCTCCCGAAAAAAACAAACTGTAGAAATTTGTAAAATACTTATAGCCTCAATTATTTCTAAAATTGATTTTCTTTTTTCTATCGGGGTATAAATGCGCAATTTACATGATTTTTCGTCGTTTCTTTCGCAATTGTCTTGTGGCTTGTACTGCTGCTCTACTCGTGTTTTTTTCACTCGATTGTAATTTTCTGAACATTTTTTAAAAGCACAAAGTGTCATTTAATACATAAAAAACAATATTTGGCCATTTTTAGAGTATGATTACATAGCAGTCGACAAACTGCAGGCAGCAAGCAACAAAAACTTTTTGTTATGCATTTTATATGAAGAGCCCTGGGCTGTTAAGTAGATGGTCCTCAAAATGATTGAAGATAGCCCTAAAAATAAAATAAGATTTGATTTTTATTTATTGCCAGCAAGAAATTTGATTACATATTACATTTCACTTGTGATATTAAATGCCTGTCGAACAATTTTTTCGTTGCCGTCTTGTATGTGTTTGTAGACTTATACAAGAAATACAACACTGTAGTCTGGGGCGAAAATATATACACAAATTTGGCAGCACTTGTTGATTTGTTTCCTATATATAAGGTAATTGTTGCGAAAGTAAATAATTGGGAATGTTGTAGTGATAAAAAATGCTAGATTACGGGGAAAAATGGCCAGGAAGGCTAAATTCGATTTATTTTATTTAAAATTTCATATTTTAGTTTTTA
The DNA here is from genome assembly GCA_021234595.1 of Delia radicum. Taxonomy (NCBI): domain Eukaryota; kingdom Metazoa; phylum Arthropoda; class Insecta; order Diptera; family Anthomyiidae; genus Delia; species Delia radicum. The sequence continues at coordinate 13,611,730 of CM037851.1, forward strand.
ACTTAAAAAACATACATATTTTTATTTAAATATGAAACTTTTTTTTTTTAAAAGTCTCAAAAATGCAAGTACTTGGATTAAATAAAGCAAAATTAAATAAATCTAAATCAATTCTTGACTTAATTTAATTGCAGTATTTGTATTTTTGCTTAGTTTTAATTTTATCATTAACAATTTAATAGCGAGTAATTATTGAATTAAGTTAAAACCATAATTTTTGTCAAATTAATAAAGGAAATAGGAAATTTGTTACGAAATTAAAAATATCCGAAAATAAATTCAGTAATTAAAATACAGGGCCAGGGATTATATATTTTAGTTAATAAGAAATCAACTAACAAAAATATTTATATATTTTTAATTGAAGCAAAAGTTACTATAGTCATTTTAAAACATTTTCATCTTAACTAAGGTTTTCTTTAACTGAGCTACTGAGTAAAGTTTTCGGAGTGTTATAAAAACAGTAGATTTTTTCCAATTTTTACAGTTGTATTAAAATGTTGTAGTAAAAACTGTAAGTTGGTAAAAAGTTCTTAAAAAAACTACGGACATTTATACTTTAAAAACTTTGCATGTATTGGTTTTATATAAAATTTCATTGTTCTACTTTATTAAAAGGAACAATTTAATTTTGTTCATTTTATATATTTTTATATGTAATATTTTTTAATGATAAAACCTTTTATTTAATATTTTTAATAACTTACATCCCATACATTTCACAAAACCCAACAATTCCTGTGGTATCAGAACCAACTATTCCAGCGGCACACAGTTTCAGGCAAGAAAAAGCTAAGTATGCGATTCAAAAATAACTTTACTTGATTTATAACAATAAAACAATTTTAATACAATTTTTCTTCTTGTGCTTTTTATTTTTAGGCGATTAACTTTTATTCATTTTTTTTGTTAACAATCTATTATGTATGTGTGTGTGTATTGTGACAGTTCATATCATGATATTGTTGTTTAGAGATTTATCGTAACAACTCACTTTTAATATCAGTAGTTTGCCATAATATTGCTAGTTTTATTGTCATTTTGCTCTATACAGTGCAATAATTGTGGAGGGATATACAAATTGCACAATATGGCCAACACATTATTAAATATTTTTCAAATTTCTTGCTTGAGCGATAAGAATTAAAACCTTTTCGAAATTTTCAAATATACTGTACAACCCTCCTATATGACATACACACTGGTAATGTTTTGCATAATAACAAATATTGCACAAGAATATTGCGTAGTGTATGAGTATCTTAACAGTAATATGTGGTCCACACGTAATATAAATCTCTCTGCGATTGAATTAAATATTGTCTTTAATAACTAGTGTGTACACCGTGTTAAATATTTTTTAATCTGGCATCATCTTTTCGTAAGTTATGCCAAGTTTTTAATTAATGTATACCACTTTACAGTGAATGCTTTTACAAAAAGAACATGAAATGTTTTGTTATTGCAAGAACGGAAAGTTTGTGAAATTAATAAAGTTGCGCTAAAATTTAGAAAATTTACACAAATTTGGCTTTAAATAAAAAAGCAAATAAATAAGCTTATAAAATGGCAACAATACCAAGAGCACAATTAAATAGAATACCCGGAGGAGGAATGCCTTTAGCTAAAAAAGAAGTCTACGTTAATAAGGATCTTGGCAAACTGACACAAGTGGAATTGCTAGAAATCAAAGAACGGGAGGAGAAATTATTACAAAATAAGTAAGTTTAGAAGAGAAGTTATTAAAAAAACGTGTTCGATTTATCTAATTTATTTTAGAGCTAAATTACAAAAACTGCCGGATAAAGGCAAACGCATTCAAGACTTCCATGACAAGGTTATGAAGGAATTGGATAAACGCTCCAATGTAGATGAGGCAGCCAAACTTTTTTCCAGCTTAAATATAGCGTCACAGGGTGAGAAAACTTTAAATGATTTAGAGTGGCAGGGTAACTTAAAGAACATACAAGATAATATCGATCCTTTGGAGGATGTACTAGATAGTGACGATGAAAATGAAATGGATCCTTTAAAGATAATAGCCCAACGACAAATGCATGAGAAAAAGGTCAAAGTGGAAAAACCTGAAGTAAAATTGATAACTGAGGAAGACTTAAAAGAAATACAATCTTTTAAAGCAGATTCACCCGATTCGGGTTTACCTACTGAGAGTATATCTGAAGATGTTCAACCAGCAGCTGCTGTTATTGAAGCTGAACTTGTAGCCATAGATATTAAAGAAAAACTAGATAGTATTAAGCCAAAGTTACAAACTCTTAATAATAGTTTAAATTCTAATCATGAAGAATCACGAAGTAGTAGTGCATGTTCCCAATCTCTAGAATTGGAACCTCATGTACACTATTTAGTAGATAAGACTGAAACACAAGTACAACCCGCAAAAAGAGAAAAATTTAAACCCTATCGTACTACAGTATCAAATGTTCATGATCCAGTAAGAGAAAGACAACGTAAACAAGGCAAACATTGGGAAGTAACAGCAGCCACACCACCGCCCATACAGCATAATGGCACCCAGTTGCTGACTCTAATGGATTCGGTAGAAATTCAGGCGCAATATCTAACAAGACTTAAAGTATTTTTTAAATATATTCATAATTTGCAACAATATGTAATATATTAATCTCCTTTCCCACAGGATCTACAAGAAAAACAAGCTGCTGAACGTTTAGCTAATAAACATAAACGCTTAGAATTACGTAAAATCCAATTACCCTCGGAAGAGGAGTTAACTACCAAATCATCCTTTACTAGTTATCGCAATTCCCATACTCATCATATAGAAGGTGAACAGAAATTTCATGATATCGATGAGGTTCATGATCCTCTTGATGAAGAAAAATCTGGTGGTGTTAGCTATACTATATATGAATAAATTAACAGGTACATTGTTTTTTTTATTATTTATTTTCCATATTTTAGTTAATTTTTTTTTATTATTTAACTTCAACAACATTTAACATTCAATCTAAAAATTTACTACAAAATCTATGTTAGGTTTTTTTTTTTTCAAAATTTGGCCTTTTATATGTTTTTCTAAGACATTTAACTTTTCCTAAGAGCTGAGCTCTCATTAATAATTGTTTTCTATGTCTAAATAAAATTTTGTATTTATATCATATTTTGCTGAGAATGTTTGGCTTAAATCGAATAGAATTGTGTAGCGGTTGAAGCTTGCAATTCTATTTGTCCCATTTTGAATTGTAAACGTTGTAACCATTTTAATAATGCCTCGGCCTGATGAGTATGTTGTTCTTCATAATCCGGAGCATAATCACGCACATTTTGTAAACGTACGTGCAATGTATCGGAAAGCTAAAGTGGAATAAAAAGAAAAACCATTTTATTTTCTGCAATATACATAATCCTCCTTATGGAGGGATAAAATGAAATAAAAAGAAAAAAGAAATCGTGCCATATCATTCACAGAATAATAAGGACTTAACTTATTGATAAGAAGTTAGAAATTTGTGGTCAAATTGGAAATCTTAAAAAGAGATTACTCTTTAATTAAGTTTATTTAAATAAAATTCAATTCGAAAATCCCTAATTCCATAAAAGCTATTCAACAAAATTAATTCAAAAAGTAGATTCTCAGAAGTTTAAAACAATTATACATCAATTCTAATTGCAATTGAGAGCTTTATGAATAAAGTTGGGAAAATTCTAAATCAAATTAAGAATTTTCGTTTAAAATTGAGAAAATTTTGAATGAAATTAAGTTTTTTTTATTTTATATTGAGAAAACTCCAAATTTGGAATTTTTCACTTCAATTTTAGAGAATTCTATATGAAATTCAATTATTCCATTTTAAATTAAAAGTTTATATTGAGAAAATTTCAACAAAAATTGGAATTTTTCATTTCAATTTTAGAAAATTCTATAATAAATTTAAATATTCCATTTTAAATTAAGAAATTTCCTAATAAAGACGTTCCAAATAAAGTCCAAATAAAATTTTTATTTTCTATATAAAAATGGAAAAATTTATTTTAAAATTCAGATTTTTTAATTTAATTTTAAAAGATTAAAAATGAAATTGAAAAAATTTCAAATGAAATGGATTTGAGGAAAATCAAGTAAAAATCAAGGGAAAATTCTGTATTGTAGAAAAAATTAAAAAATCTCAATTTTCTTATTGTGGTTTTGTTGAAATACGAAAAAAATAATCAAAATACTTTTCTGTGACATGACCGATTATTTTTTCCATATTTCATTTACACTTTTCCTGATTTAATGTAAAATTTTCCCAATTTCAAACAAAAAATCACAATAAAAAAAATCCCATTTTAAATAGAAAATCACAAGTTCACTTGGAGTTTTCCTGATTACAAATTAAGTCTTAATTTGAATTGGATTTTTCCTAATTTAAATTAAAAATCCAAAAATTTTAAATGTATTTTCTCAAAATGAAATTGAATTTTCTTAATTTGAAACAGAAAATCTCAATTTCATTTAGAGTTTCCTCAAAAAATCTTAATTATTTTATCAATTTAAAATTAAAAATCAAAATTTCCTTTGAATTTTTCTTAATTTAAAATATTAAATCACAATTTTATTTGTAATTTTATCAGTTATCTCAATTGAACTGAGAATTTACTCAATTTTAATTGAAAATGGTGTAGATTTTCTAAATAAAATTTCCACAGAAAAAAATTTATTTAAATTTCCATAAATATTGGGCCTGATTACGGTTGTCGTAGTCGTATTTCGACTCTAGTCGAAGTCGTTGTCGATTTTTATTTGTTGCGGTATTACGTAAATTTTTCGACTAAAAGGTTTTTGTAATAGATTGAAAACAACAGAGTGTTGACAAATTTGTTAAATTTTATTAATATTATGAAACAC
>CM037851.1:13616699-13670955 GCA_021234595.1 Delia radicum
GTGCTGTCTAATAACGATATTGCCACTGGATTAATATGATTGCTAAGCCTTTTCAGATACCTCGTGCTGGAAATTCTCATTTCCTCTTGAATTGTTGGTACTGATAGATCTCTTCTAATGGCCTTGTTTGTTACAAACCATGGTGCATTAGTAATCAGCCTGAGTGCTTTGGATTGATATCTTTCAAGTATATCAATATTTGATCTACTAGCAGAACCCCACATTTGTATACCATAAGTCCACACTGGTTTAAGTATGATTTTGTAAATTCTTAACTTGTTGTTTAAATCTAGTTGGAATTTGGGTCTATAAACCAATTTTCACTTTTTGGAATTGTATCACCATTTATGGAAACTGGAGGACAATCTTTTTTTCTAAGTGTAAAAGTAGTGTGTTGTGATTTATCACAATTGACTTTAATATTCCATTTATTTAACCATTGATCAAGTTCGTTAAGTTCGTTTTTTACGAATGAAGAAGCTTCATCTGGAGAATCACTTGTCGCAATAATTGCTGTGTCATCAGCGTATGTGGCTACCATAACATTTTCAAGTGTTGACATATCTGCCGTGTAAATAATATATAAAATAGGACCTTAAACACTGCCCTGTGGTATGCCAGCATTTATTCCATAGAGTTGGGAACATTCCTCGTTTATTTTTACATAAAAATGTCTGTCAGATAAATAACTTTTAAAAAATAGAAATAAAAGGTGCAGGTAGAAATTTTTTGATTTTGTAGAGAAGCCCCTCATGCCAAACTCTGTCAAAAGCTTGTTGTATATCGAGAAATACTGCAGAACAGTATTTTTTTCTCCAAAGCATCAGTTATAACATTGACGATTCTGTGAATCTGTTCAGGGGTGCCGTGTCTGTGCCTGAAACCAAATTGATGTTCAGGAATTATATTCATATTTTCCAATACTGAAGACTATCTTCTCAAAAAAATTTTCTCAAATATTTTAGAGAAAACGACAAGCAAGCTTATTGGTCTAAATGACGTTAGATGATTTTCTGGTTTATTGGGTTTAAAAATACCACGCATTTATGCGTTAACTTACTAGCAACATTTGCATTAATGAGGTCATATCCTGGAGTTTTCTTTTTGTTGAGCATTTTTATCTCGTTTTTGACTTCATTCGGTGTGAAAAGTTTTATAGGTAGATCCATTTGTAAAGGACAGTTTAAAAAATCCGAAATTTTCTCTTGTTGTTTATTGAATTAATAGAGAATGGTACGAATGTGTTTTTAAATGAGTCTGTTTTTTCAAAAGAATATGTCTTTTGGTTGGTCTTTTGAGAAACTTTGTAGCTTTCCACAGAAGGTGCTCATCATATCTTGGATTATTTATTTCCTCGATGAATTGAGATGTTTTAGAGTTTTTATGTTCAATTAGCAAATTTTTTAGATCTTTAGAAGCTTTATTAAATAAACGTTTATCATATACATTTCTGCTTATCTGCCACCTTTTTCGTAATCTTCTTTTCTTCCTTATCAGTTGTCGAATTTCAAAAGATATGTCAAAGTTTGAAAAGTTTTGTTGTGTTGTTTCGTCAAGTACTGGCGTTGAAACATGGGCTGCGTTATGTATTTCATTTGTAAAGTTTTCAACTGCTTCATCTAGTTTGATATGGGTTTTAAGACTAATATTCAAGTTTATATTATTGTCCAAGTATTGCTGAAACATTTGAATATTTGTGTGTGCCGACAAAACGTGATATTTAGGAGCTTTCAAGTGCACTGAAATGTTGAAATTAACCTGGACTGGGGTGTGATCTGAACTTAGTTCATTACTACTTCTTACTTCCAGCTTTTGTCTAGGAATGCCATTGTAAACAATGAAGTCCAATAAATCTGGAATTTTACGTGGGTCACTGGGCCAATGCGTTGGCGATCCAGTGGATAAGACTGAATAGTTTTTCTTTGTCAAACATTTAAAAAGTTCGGTTCCTTTGGGATTTACAAGTCTGGAACCCCACCACGGATGTTTGGCGTTATAGTCACCACCAACAATTAAGCGTACGCCGAGTGTGCTAAAAAAATCTTCGTAATCTTGACCTTAACGGTATGTCGGGGAGGAATTCAAAATAAATAAACGTAAAAAAAAAAAAAAACAGAACAAAATTGAGTGGCACATCCACGGTTTGAAGAATTTGGGAGTCAAATATGTCTTGAACGGTAGAAATCATCATTACTATTATTATGTGAAAACTGTAAATTGATCGGATAAACTTTGAATTCTCTGGAACATTTTTTTCTCCAAAAATCCCTAAAACGCTAACTTCAACTTAAAGTCACACACACAGCTTCAAGAATTATGAGGTCCAATATATCTTGAATTGTACATGTTATCATAACAATCATTATGTGAAAGTGCTAAATAGATCGGATTTTATTTTTAGGTTTTGCATCACTTTTAGCTCCACAGTGCGCAAAAAACCCAAATCCGCGCTAAAAATTAAATCTGGCTTATATGCTATTATTCTCTGTAAGGCTTTCATAGATTAGCTCCGCAAATCTATGAAAGCTACAATATTTAATCTTAAATGGCTACCAAAATAATAATAAATATTGATATTAAATAAATAAAAAAAATAAAATAAATACGATCCATTTAGCAATTACACACAATACAGTAGTACTGATATTTACCGATTACGTTGACGCTGAAAACGCAAAAATTAAAAATCTCTGAAATTTATATTTATTAAAATATCAAAGTTAGAGATTTTGAGAGCTACTATTTATTCCTAACTGACAGCACATGTTTTTTTCAACATGTAGGAGATTTTGCAGCATTAGTATTATCCACAAAATGTTTTAGGCGATTTCCTTTTATGCTGAAAAGTTATACCCAAAAAGAGTTGAAAAACTTTTAAAAGTTAAAAGAAACATAATTAGGGTTGTTTTTAATTGAATAGAGCACATTAGCAGTATAAATATTAAAATTTAGGATGTTCGCCTGGGTATTAAAAGCGAAAAACAAAATTCGGACACACTTGTGTGCACCCGTGTATTATTTTGATAAAAAAAAAAAACATTTTTTTTAAAACGTCGTTAAATCGTTCCAATAAGTTATATAAACTACTTTGTTTAATTGACACATAAATTAACCACTGACGAGTAATTGGAGGGGACGAAACTGCGGCAGTCTGGTATACTCAATGTGTCCGTTAAAGGTTTAAATAAAAACGTTTCTTCTTCTTATTGTAAGAATCTAACTAAGAAAAAAATTCTTCAGTAATTAATTATAATAAAATTAATTACGATTGTATTATATGACGGTTACAAACACTTTAACCCACAAGTTGGCATAACATTCGCTGGTTATTATTTTTCAATTTTAAAGGTAATCGATGGTAATTATGCCGCGTGCATCCAAAAAACTGTTGCCATGACCTTGTTGGCCGACAAACCCACAATGGCATTCTTCGGAGCCGGTTCACCCGGAGCAACCCATTGTTTTGACTGTAGCTTGGTCTTCGGTTTGTTGTAATGGATACATGGAGATTTTAATATTTTAAGGTCTGTAAATGCTATTTAAACGATTTTTCAAACATTATTGACAAAATTAAAATTTATAATCACTTAAAAAATCTAATTAAAATATGGTTTTTTTAGTGATCAAAAATTTTTATTTTCAAAATTTGTAATTTTTTTACAAAATATTCCGTCCTGACTTTAATTATAAGACTGTATGTCAAGATATTCATAACAAAATATGCAGAAGACTTTGTTTTATAATCCGAAATCAAAAAAAAAAAAAACAAAACGTTCTAAAAAAGCGTACAATTTTTTTTAAAAAAGTCAGTTCTTTTTTTTTTCAAAAGTTTGCCATTTTCGAGTGCAGTCCAAGAGCTAGTTTCCAAAGCCCAAATTGTATTGATTTTTTAACAAAGTTCCAAGAAAATTGTAAAGAAATATAAATGTTTTTTTTTTTTGCAAAAAATTTAAATTTTTCATAAATTTTTGTAAATTTTTAACTTTAAGAATTTTTCAAGACTAAACTATTAAAGCGTTTTTAAAAAGGTTTGCTATTTCTTTTATGGTGAAGTATAATTTACAAGGATCATTTTTTGTTTTCAAATCGATTAAATAAAAGTTTTTTGGTAGATAAACAAAAAAAAAAAAAAACCCATGGCAAAAAAGCAAAATTTTTATTTTTAATTTAAATAACTTTTAAAGTAGAAGAGATAACCAAAACTATAAGCATGGTCCACATTTACAAAAGCTACACCCTCCAAAAGATTTTTATACACGAGGCAGTCACCTTTGACAAAAGGTAAGTACACCGTGTACTAAAACAGGGTGACCCAATCACAATATTACAAAAGATTAACACCTATTTTACATTTTCCAATTTGATTCATACAATCAGATCAGTAGTTTAAAAGTTCTATATTTATAACCATTATTTTTTCAAATACCCCACTGTGCGGGAGCAGTTGCACTTCATGTAACTACGAGGGAAGTTCGAAAAGACACGTACTTATTGATCCGCCTTAACTAGTCACAAAAGTACACTTGTTTGTTTCTACTTTTCTACTTCAATATATATTGACTAAACTTAAATGCTTTGCTACTACCACTACTAAAATAATTTTCTGCCAAATTTTATAAAAATCTGTCCATACGTTATCAAGTTAAGATGTTGCCCTTTAGAGGTTTCCTATTAGAATCCTATATGTTCGTGGACCCACAAATAAGAGCATTTTCAACAGATATATTTTTTAGATTTTTTTTGGGTGCGGCTATCAGTGCGGGGGTCGTGGGTTCGATTCCCACCAGAGGCATTGGTCTGTTTTCGCTACAACGCGCCGAAGGCCATATTAGCTAGTGCTCGTTTAGGGTAATAGTATATAATTTGTAATTATATGATTATTAATTAATAAAATAAAAAAAATATATATGTATATATTTTTGGAAACTTTACGAAATTTGAATTTTAACACATTCTCACTTCTAAGCCGTGCACTGAACACAAACAATAACTTCACAATATATTTTGTAAATTGGGGTTTCTTTCGAAAAAGCTGAAAAAAATACAAAATGTTAAGCTGGCTCGTAATGGCTTAATGAATGGGGACATATTATACTTACAAGGAAACTGCACAGTGGTGAATCCTCATTTTTAAATGAAACTTAAATATATTGTTAAAAAGGGGTGTCAAAATTACGAAATTATTTTATGAAAACATCTTTAAAATTTAAGAAGTTCAGATTTTTTTGTGGGCCTGGGGTTGCCACTTATTTGAAATATTTAAAATATGCTTTATAAAAGTTCTTTGGGAAAAGTTGTTTTAAAGCCAAACGGTTACAAAAGTTGGAAAATGCCGAGAACATCCCTCGATCAAATTAAATAAGCTTTATTATATGTATGTATGTTAATTTGAACTAAAGCCAACTAATACTTCCCATACAAATGTGGTATTCGAAACAAAATTTTGGAATAACAAAATTTTCCGAATGTGCATCGACATATTTTGTAATCCAGTGGATACATCTTTAAAATACCATTAATGTGATACCCAAATTGCCTATAGTTTAATACTTTATATAAGAAATATATTTTAAAAAAACTTCAAATTGGGTAATTTGTAACCCATAAACTTAAGATTACGCCCCTAAAAGCAAAATAAAAGTCTACTATTTTTTGTCCTCACAACATATTTAAGTTTCATTCAAATCCGCTGTGTAGTTTCCTTTTTAGTTGGATCCCTCCCCTTCAGAAAGGAGTCGTGTCCGCAAAAAAAAATACTCCATCGGCATATTCGTCTTAGTAGATGGACCAATTTCCATAAATTTTGAAACAAGGGGCTAAATTTTAATTAACCCTCAAACCGGCATAAACATTTTCCTTACAAAAATGTAAGGAACTATGTTCTATAGACATTAAATAAATAAATAAATATTTATACCACTTGTTCTGCATGAAAAATAAACAATATATTCTTCTACCAAAATTTTTTTCGTTGCCTATTTTGGACGATATGGGCCTAAATAGATTTAGAGCGAATCTCAACAACTAATCGACAAAATTAATAGTTTCAGGAACAAATTATTATTATTAAACCCCATTAGGAGCACTTACGGCCAATTTAAAATACCTCGCCTGGAGGCGGGCTTGTCGGTTAGAGGGTTAAGAACAATTTGTCGCATTTAAGGGCAATTTAATATACACCGCCTGAAGGGTTAATCACCAGACAAAGGTAAAGCAGAACAATATAGAATGGAACATTAGCATAAATCGGAAAGAGTGGATTTTTAGGACTAATTGCAGGAAATAAAATGAAAATGATATGAGCGGAACTGAAACATTTAACATAGGGAACTAAATAGAATGTTCATGTCCAATTCGTTTCTTGTTCAATTCCATTTTGTTTCTGAATTTGGTGCTCCAATTCCTCTCCACCCGTTTCCCATAATTTAATTGAACCAAAGTAACATTCCATTTCGAGAATTTTACATGTACAATATAAGTATGTATCTACCAACTTTATTAATTTTTGCCTAAACCTCAGAAAGAACTGTAAAACATAGCTCGTTTATATTTCAAAACAATGTAACTCAAATCTATGCTCGCTAATTTTTCTATCCCAATTCAATTTTTACGTTTTGTTGTCAATTATTCCATTTCAGACTTTAACAACAAAAATATCTAAGATACAAACCATAACCTAAAAAGCAATATTATTGTTTACTGGGTTAGTATTTTTTTTTTTCTATAATTTTTTTAAGTGCATGCAAAATTGTTAATAAAACAAACTCAAACATGTCTAACTATAATATTAACACAAAAATTTATAAATTTTGTTTAAAGGAAATATACTTGCCCCAAAACGAAAAAATTTTACTTTTCTTAGTTTTTATAATTTTTTTTTCGTTTCTTGCGCCAGCTTCACTTTTTCCCAAGAAAAATTTGCGTTTTTTTTTTCTTTCTTTGGGCTAACTTATTTTGTGTAAGTACACTCTTTTTTAAGCGAAATTCACTGAAATATTTTTCAATATTTTAAGAAATATAATGTTCTTTTCTTAAATTCACTAAATTTATAGTTGTGTAAACATTTTTTAGTTAGTAATTTGTTTAAAAAAGTATTGCAAATTGTTTTTTTTCTGTCAGCCACAAGAAACGCCGCTACAAAAAATTGTACAAAAAACTGTTTTCGGGTATAGAGAGTTGAACTGTGTTTAATAAGTTTAATTACTACAGAGTTGTATTCAATAGCATTACATTATGTCCACACAAGATATTAACATTGATATTTTAAATACACAGACATACATAAAATATGTAAACAAAAAATAAATAAATTTAAAACGCCTAAAATAAAAAAATACAAGAAGAAAAAGTGTATTAAAAATTGTTTAATTGTTATAAATAAATTAAAGTTTAGTTGAAAATTGAAAGAATAAACGGACGTCTTACTCAACGGGAGACAGCAAATTATGATATGACTTAATAAATATGATTACGTGTTCTCCACCCTAAAGACTGAATCTTAACTTACTTAAGTCATTTATTGGTATGATACATTTTTTTTTTAATTTAAATAATCCAAATATTCGATTGATACCAACACCCATACACTTTGCAATATTATTGCCAGTATTATTGTCATTTTTGCCCTACACAGCAATAAGATGTTGTGGAATGATATAAAATTGAACAATGTTTCCAACACACTATAGAATATTCTTTACATATCTTGGTTGCGCAATAAAAATCTAAACCTCTCTGATTCTTTCCAATATATTGTACAACCTTCCAATATACAACACACCCTGGTAATATTTTGTACAATAGGCAAAGTTAACAAGAATATTGGGTAGTGTATTTGTACGTTAAGTCACTTAGCCAATTATATTTCAGCCTTAAGCATTAATAATATATAATATGTTCATATCCAAGTTAATATCTAATATTGGCACCGTATTACAATCAGTTGTTAGCTATGCTAACTAAACAAAGTTTAAAATAGTGTTGTAACAATTAAACAACGAATAATCGAATGGTTAAGAAAATAGCATTTGAGTTTGATAACATTACATACAACACAAAACAAAACTCCATGAGAATAGCATTTAAGTTTATAACATTACATACAACACACAACATAAACTCCATGAGAATCTTTTTCTGCCTTAGCGTATAAACTGCCTGACCTGGAAAAAAAAAATCTCAGTTATTTTCTGCTAATTTTTTTTACTGAGTCTCAGGTGAAAAACCCCTTACTAAGGCACAGTTATTTAAATTAATTGAAAATAAAGTAAATAATGATTTTTAAACCAACAAAACAACAGAGCCTCAGTTTGAAAACAGCGAATTTGTTAATCACCCAGTTTTAAGACTTAAAATGTGTTTCACTAAACTGTTTTTTGAAATCTGAATTAAGATTTTTTATGAATGCGGACGAAAATGTTTATTTGCCTTTCTAAATTTTGAAAATCAAATTCAGCTTTTATGCAACTAAATATTTAATATGCAATGAAATAATAAAAAATAATAATATAAATAAATAAATTTGTCCTGAAATCCCGAAAAAGTGCAGTTTTCTAAATCCCGAATGCAGGGATTTATAAAAATCAGTCCCGCTCGGCACCCTACTGCGAACATATTGAAATAACTAAGAAAGAAATATTAGCTAACATATCTAAGTTAGATGATACATTATGTAGGACAAAACCAACTGCTCGTGTAGTTTTAAAGCGTGAGAAATACAAGATACTATTGTACACATGGAAACTAGATTTAAATCCATACAGAATTTAAATATGTTTAGAATTGCTAAATTTAAAAAAAAATGCAAGTTATCAAACAATATTTCCGACTGCAACACAAGTAATTTAACTAATTTTGATTTGTCGGATACTTTTTCTGAGGAGGAATTAAATTAAGCATGTTAATTTTAACCATTCCAGTATCAACAAGTTTTATTGAGAGATTCTTTTCAGCACTTACGAGAATTAAGACTTATTCCAGAAACCAAATGCTAGAGCAAAGATTATCAGAGTTAGCCTAATTTCTATAGAAGTCTTTGTAATACAAAAAATGTTTATGATTGAAATTTTCATTCAAAAAACACGACGTATTGAGCTGGTTTATAAATAGAAAAAAAATCAAATTAAAAATAATGCCAAACTAAAAAAAATTTAAAAACAAGAAAAAATATAAACAATTCCAAAAAAACTTTAAAATGGGATCTTATCTATCGCGTCGTAGTCGTGGTCCTGGATAAAAATTAGAATAGACATATTTTTTGATTTCTAAAATGTGGTGAACACTCCACCGCACGTCTCTGATATAAATAACATTTTTCTGAATGCTGTGTGAGAACGGTTAGTATTAGTTATTATTAGTTATTTAGACACTGCGTTGTGTATATATTTGTTTCATTCTAACACGATATTTTGAAGAGTTGTCATCGACAGTATTTTTGAAAAAAATTATCAGTGCGCCAGACATTAAATTTCGAGTCAAATCTGGCAGCTATGCTTTGAATGTATATTGTTTAGTGTTGAAAAGCATCATATAAAAGAACAGAGTTGCAGCAGTGGGTTTCTATTCACCTCAGTCTCTCTCAGTCGACCCTCTTCTTATTTGTTCGTAAACTCGCACCGAGCAAACGAAAACATGTTGCAGAAATTTAAAAGTTTTAATTAATTTTGATCATGTTTTTGAATAATAATTTAATAAAATGGTTATTTTTTTTTAATTTTAACGATCAAATAAGCAAGATAAAATTAAAATGCATTCAATTTTAAAAGAAAATAACAAAATATAAGCAAAATAAGAGTGAGTGTTTTAATCAACAATTTTTTATCAACATGTTGCAAATTATTTTTTAGTGTAAAAATAATGTTTTCATTTGCTTTCTCGAGTTCGGTATTTGGTTGCTGAGAGGCGTGGAAAGTTAGTATCTCTATTTGTATATACTCTTTGGTTGCAGCATAAATATAGATGGCGTTTATGCTACGTTTCCACTGAACACGTTTTGCAACAAAACATGTTTTGTACATATGTTCTCATTAATTTGACTAGGTTCACACACGGCAATTATACTTGCGCAATTCTTGAGTTTATAGAAGAGGGAGGAATAGAGAATGGAAGGGGGTACAGACTTGCCCGTACTCCAATTCCGTTTTGTTTTGTCATCCGCAATTTTCAACACTGCAGGTTGATATACGAAAATTGCTGAAACAAACTTTTCCTGTGTGAACACAAAAGCAATTTCAAAGGAGAATTGAAGAAGAATTGCGCAATTATAATTGCCGTGTGTGAACCAGGACTTTTTTCACCAAAACACGTTTTGCTGAAAACACGTAAGTGGAAACGCAGTATTGAAAATAGTTACCAGATTAAAGTTGGATTAACTGCTATTCAAAAAGATTAAAATATGGTTTAAGCTGCATTTACATTTACCATCGAAATCCAGTTTAACTAGATTTCGATCATATGGTAGTGTATAATACTGTGTTTCCACTTACATGTTTTGAGATAAACATGTATTTTGGTGAGAAAAAATGTATGGGAAAACATGTGCCTCCAAAGCATAAATTAACTGGGGCATAAGAAGAGCACTAGCTATACGTTTCCTTACATGTAGAGGCAAACAAAGATCAAGAGCCCATAATCGTCTCAACGTAGCATTCACTCGAGCACAGACGTAATCAATTTGCAGTTGTTTTAACTTTAATTTCAGTAGATTCTACTGCAAAACGTTTTTGAGTGTGTATATCTTTTTGGGCCTTCAATAATAAACATCAGTTATCGACTCGGTTTTATTAATTTGGCTATAACAAAAGAATAAGATGTTTTAAAAGCTTTTTGTATCCAAGATATTTGTTTTATTTTCTGCTTTTATTTTAAAGTTATATTATCATAATTATTAAGAATTAAACTCTTTTTTTAAATTTGTTTTACTAACTCAAGTAGTGGGGGTGTGTGAAATTGTTTATAAATTAATTAATTTAAATACAAAATAAAATTTGTATAGTTAACGCTTAGTTAATAGGGCGAGAGAGTGAAAGGAAAATAAAATGGGTATGTATGTGTATTATAGTTAATATATAATGAAACTATTTACTCTATATATTACAAAAAAAAAATTGTTTGTTAGTTATACGACATTTTACGCTTGGCGCAGATATTCTATTATATATAGTATCAATTTTATACAAATTGTATAAATATTTTTTTTTTTTTAACAAAAAATAAAATTATAATTAAAATATGTTTATACATTTGTATCACTTGCTGTGGGTGTGGTAGATGTTTTCAATATTGTTGTTTGGGATGTTAAGGATGAGGAGGTGGATGATGATGATGAGGATGAATCTTTTGACAATGATCCTTGATGTTGAGCTAATGATACAACTTTCATATTTTGTAATGACTTAAGATTAATATTACCACCTTGAAAATTAGGTGATAAAAATATTTGACCTCCACCTTGAACGGCTAAAACGACGCGATTTGGTGTGGTTCCTACATTTGCTGTTGAGGCAGTTTTTACAGATGAAGTATTCTTGAAATAAAGAAAAAATATATTTTTTAATATTATTATTATCTATTCAATAATATTAAGAAAACTCACTTGTTGCTGGGATTGTACAATAATATTTTTATTTGTTATCGTTTGCGACGGTGACGATGACGATGAGGCTGATTGAAGCCTCAGTGTTTGACCCGACGTTCCTACGAATATAGTTTTTGGCGTATTAGAGGTTGTTGTCGTTATATTATTATCGCTACTGCTTATTATTTTACTATTGGCGACACTTAAGCGATTTGCATTAGATACAATTTGCGGCATTTGTTGCACTCTTAATATTTGATTGCCCATTATAACTGTTTGCAATTGTGGTGTTCCTGTTGTTTGTTGATTGGATGCCGGGTTTTGGGTAGTAATTATATTGCCACTTTTTTGTAATAATTGTTGAATGTTTGTCTAAGAGATAAACAAATTGAATTATTAAAAATATTTTAAAAAAGCTGAATTAAACATTGCTAAAATTCTTCGCAGATATTAGTGAAGAAGTTATTTTAGGGTGTAAATTTAAAATAAAAAATTTTGAAGTTTTATAGTTAACGAGATCTTGAATGCATAGTTTTACATTATACAATTCCACCGATATCTACAATTTCCCAGTATTGGTGATACGAATTGTTCAATTACTGTAAAATATCTAAAATGGCTAATTAGAGTTTTATAATCGATCTTTTTCAAATTTATTTATATTTTTAGAATTGCTTCTAGTTGGCTTTTAAGGTAATTGAAAGTACAAATAAATACTATTTATTTCATAATTTCATAATACGTTTCGTTGGGAATTTCCAACTTCCTCAGGAATTTCATTTATTATCAAATCTGGCAACGACATAAACATACAGAGGAATAATATTTACAAGTTTGATATAATTTTTATTAAAAATAAAAATTATGTTTTTTTCGACCTTTAATTGTGCAATGAAAATTAAAATTACTCAAGTTCGAGGCCATACTCTATATTTCTTTATTAGGATATTGTCCTAACAAATAATCTATAGATTTTTTTGTTTTCAAATTTATTAATTAACCACTTTCAGAAATGTGTTGATAGATCTATTTCGGGAATTTCTAGGTTTCCCATCATCAGAACACGCTTTGAAAGAAGTGACAATCTCATGCAAAACATCAAACATTCATATAACCTAGTTTTCCCACTAAATGAGAACTAATACTATATGAGCTCGAAGTTAAAGATAATCAACCATTGATCAAAATAAATTGAAACTTGTTCGTTATGTGCAAGCTAAGCTCTACCTTTGGTAGATATACAATACACGCTTTTTGTTTTTATTCTCCTTTTAATTTGCACACTTCTTTTGTTTTGTTTAAAAACAAGATGTAAAGGGGGAGTAAACAAGACCGTACTTTGTCTTTTTTACAAGTTTGATATAATTTTATTAAAAATAAAAATTATGTTTTTTCGGTAATTTTCTAGGTTCTCATCACCAGAACACGGATAAACATACGCATGGGTTCTACATTCCGAAAATGAAGTGAAAGTGAATCTTCCGCTCAATTTGTGTTCCCAATTCCACATAAGTGATTTGAAAAGAAAAATTCATTTTGTTTCTAGTGGAATTAAAGTGATTTGATGTGTTCTATAAAACAATTTCACTACAAAAAAAGTAATTGTAAAACGATATTAGTTAACTGAGTGAAAAAACCAAACTTTTTAGAAAATAAAATTATTTTGAATATTAAACGTAAAAAAAAATCAAACAATGTAAGTAAATGTGATATGTTGTTAATATACGTTTATTTAACTGAAAAAGTGTTGTATTTTTTACGGGAAAACACATGAATCCGGAACAAGAGGCCCCATTTTTAACATTCATGCAAAAAAATATGGTTTGGCCAAAGGTTTTTAGAGGGGCGACAAAACAGTTGAAGACCAGTTGTGGAAGGACTTAGCAAGTACATTAAACAGCTTAGGACCTCCAGAAAACGATGCAACTGGTTGGAAAAAGGCTTGGGCTGATTCGAAGGCTACCATTCGTAAAAAATTGGCCGAAAATAGAGCAGAGGTAACGGCAACAGGTGGAGGACCCAACAATATCCAACACATATCATCCAAAGAAGATTCAGTTTCCAAACTTTCTGGCCTTTATACAGCAGTCGAAGGTGTTCCAGCTGCTAAATCATTCGGGACGACTAGTAAAGGGTAAACAACTACAAATTCATCTACTGAATTGTCAACTTAGATGGCACCAGTTCCGACAATGTAGTAAACGTGATTTTACACAAAATTAAATAAAAATGACGAAGGTACTGAAAATATAGAAAATAAGGAACCGCAACCGATGATTTCCCTTTTTGATTAGTGATGTGTCCAATTGCAAAATAATTGGAATGCTTGTCTTTTTAACCATTGGTGATACTTCTTCTAAAACCATCATAAATGCATACTTATTTAATCTAAAATATCCAATAAAACTATTTTTTTTATTAATTTTAAACACTTGCGACTCAATTTTAATTATTGTCTTACGATTTTTCTGGTAGTTCCAAAGGATTTGAACAGTCACGAAGCCTTTTTCTATTTAAATTTTCCGTTCTTTGTTTTTCCTTTTTAATTAAATACTAGGAAATCACAATTGCGAAACTCATTTTATATTATTTTAAAAATAAGTATTTTTTTTGTTTAATTTTTATTTTTGTTAAAAAATGCACTCTTCTTTATTGCAATTTCATTCACTTTAAAGTGATAATTTGGTTTTTTTCCCGCATTTTTTTATGTTGTTGCTAAGAACAAAATGAAAATGAAATCGTCGTGAAAAAACGATTCACTCGTTTTTCAGAACACAGCGGAATTGATAATGTGGAATTAAAAACGATTCCACTTTCACTTCGTAGTGGAATATAGAACCCAGGCCATAATTTTTATTTTTAATAAAAATTATATCAAACTTGTAAAAAAGACAAAGTACGGTCTTGTTTAAATGCTCCTTGAATAATTTAAATATAGAATTTTTGTGGGAAATCCTGGCCTATGTGTAAGGACACCATTAAATTTGTACATTGAAAAAAAAAAAACCTTTATCTGAAAGGTGTGTCGCAAGTATTTAAAACCTCCCAACAATCAAAATTATAACACTTGCTACTTTTTTTGTACTTTCAAGTAGTTTTGAAAAACACCTGATCAAAAGGTCAAAAATGAATTTTTTAAAATAATTATTTGGAAACACAGAAATAATTATTGTAAAAAAAATTTATGTTAAATTTTTTTTTATTTCAACAAGTTTAACTAATAATAGGCTTGTTTTTTCTATACATGTTAAGAAACCCCACACAAAATTTGACATTGGCATGTTAAGTGTTAGCGCTTTTATTTTGTTCAACGTTGTCAGTACATTACAAGTGTTGCCAATAGTTTTTTACATATCCATATTAAGTGTGAGGAACAAAACAAGGCTAATTAATATGTATTAGATTTTTAATTGAAAATTAATGTGCAAACAAAATTTCCATTTTTTATAAACCATAACGACGCAAAAAGAAAAAATGCCAAAATTAAAAAAAAATAACCAAAATTGAAACAAAGAAAAAAGAAAAGCAAACATTTAAAAAATCTATTAAATTAAAAAATTTGCTACAATTTAAAAAATTAACCAAAATTTAAAAAAACGTTAAAATTGAAAAAATAGCTAAAATTGAAAAAAAAAAAAAAATATCCAATTGTAATAAATCGCTGAAATTGTAAAAGTCAACAAGAATTTTTTAACATCAGCACAATTTAAAAAACACTAAAATTAAAAACGGCTAAATTAAATTAAATTAAAAAAAAAAATTAGAAAATTAAAAATGTTTTAAATTTTATTTAGGTGATTTTTTAAATTTTGAAATTTTTTTTTTAATTAGAACGTTTTTTCCATTTTTTACGATTTTTTTTTTTAATTTTGACAATTAATTGTTTTACAATTTTTCACGATTTTGTCAAGTTTTGTGTTTTTTCAATTTCGACAATTGTGAGGTTTTGTTTTTTTTAATTTTGTTTAAAAATTTAGATGTGTTCCAGATTTTGGTGATTTTTAATTTTTTTTTTTTTCAATTTTAACGATTTTAAAATTTTTTTCAACTTGTGATTTTTTCCTTCAATTATGATGATTTTTAATAGTATCTACCATGGCAAAATCATTTACCGGTAGACTTATAAGAAAACACGTTCTCTTCACTGAAAACAATGTAAACATTTACATACCCCAAAATATCAAATAACTCAACACAAAATTAAATTTATTTCGAAATCTAATAAATATTTGTTTAATATTTGCGATGTTTTTGTAATTTACCTTAATTAAATTCTGTTGCTGTTATAAAGCCTTTAAACCGTGAATGCGTTAAATCATTGTTGTTTGTTGCAAAAATAATTAATTTTTGGTTTCGTTTTTTTTTTATTATCGTTTGGATTTATTTTAAATATAGTTTTTTTTTTTTTTATTATTTGAAATGTAAACAATTTTTTTTTTAACAAATACTTTGATGGTTTGTTTTCTTTGAAATTTAGGGGTGTGTAAAAAAATCTAAATTATATCAACTCTTCTTAATAAGTCTACCATTATAGTTATGCCATAGTATCTACTAAAAATTAGTTTGAAATTAAAACCAATATTCAGTTAAATTTTTAATAGACATCATTAAAACATTAATTGAAAATAAAATCAATTTAATAGTTACAAAATATTTTAATTGATACTACAATTTCTTTAATTGGACCGAACTCAATTAAACTTTTAATATAATCAACAAACAAATTAAACAAGTTTTTAGTCAAGATGTTTAATTTTTATAAGGTTTTTAAATCTTTACCCAGTTAAAAATATAGCCGTTTAAAATAAACTAAGTGTTTTCAAACGGGAAAATATAAATGTCTGAGAAAAGTTTTAATAATTTTTTTTTTCTACAATTAAAGTAATTTTTGTACTTACATTTCCTTGTTGCAGCTTAACAGTTTGACCACCAATAACAAAACTCCCTCCCTGCGTTTGTACTATGCTGTGTTGTTGTGTCTGCAGCTGGTTTTTATTAATGGTATTCATTGTTTTACCAGTGGCTAGAACAACTTGTTTTCCTTGCAAAGTAGCCAAGTTTATATTTCCAGATTGATTTACAGTATTAATAACACGTATATTTCCAGTTGAAGTCCCCGTTGGTTTTGTAATAATTTTTGTACCAGCTGCTGTAGCGGTTATAACTCGACCAGTGCCCGATGACGAGGCTACAACAGTTGGGGTAACTCTAGTAGATCCTATATTTACTAAAGAAGTTGTATTGAGGCATGACGCAGAGGAAACTCCAGCCTGGGTGGTTATAATTCGTTGACCTACTGCAAAATTCGAGTTGTTACCTAAAGAAATAATACTATTTGGTACGGAGACAATAGCATATTGTTGATTTTGAAGTTGCTTTTGTTGGTGGTGCTGTTGTTGCTGCTGTTGTAGTTGGGATTTATGTATAATATTTGTAATATGTTGTTGATTTGTTTTAATAGTTTGTGCATTTCCTGCACTTCCGGTTATACGTAGTGTTCCGCCTTGTTTTTGTATTAAATTATCTAATGATATAATTTGACCAGATGAACTTGTTATAACGCGAGTTCCTGTCGATCCAGCTTGAACTTCTGATTTTAATTGTGGACTGGTTTTGAGTATTCTTGTTATTTGTTGTTGTTGGTGCTGCTGTGTTCCATTATCTTGTGATACTACCACTAAAGTTTTTGGATGTTGTTGCTGTTGTTGATTTGTTGCCATTGTTATTGTTTGTGGTCTACCAACAATATTATGTTGTGTTGCTGTGTTATTGTGTACCACCTGTACGGTTTTAAATTGTATTTGATTTTGATTTATTGTTTGGTGTTGTTGTTGTTGTTGCTGCTGTTGTTGTTGTTGCTTTAGATTTTGTATAAGAATTCTTTGTTGTTGTGGTGTTAAATTTGTTGTATTAATTGTTTGTATTTATTGCCGCTAATAGTTGATGATGTAGATGATGTAATTGTTGTCGTGTGTGAAGGCGTTACAACAACGGATGATGAAGCTACTGGTATTTGCTGTAAAACTATATTTTTACCTTGACCGGATTGTGTCATAACGGAGGTATTACCTGGAAGAAAATAAAGAGTTTAATAAAATTAGACAGATTACTATTATTATTTTTATTTATTAATAGATATTAAAAAGATTGTTTGTACATATTCATTAATTTACAATATTTTGATATCTATATTTGGCATAACATGAATGTTGTAAGCCAGATTGGCACAATACTAGTTATTTTTAATTTGAAGTTTTTTTTTTTTTTTTTTTTCTTTTTTTGAAATATTTTAAATTTAATGTAAAATTCATTTTGTAATTGATTTTGAAAGAAAGAAATATATAAAAAAGTTTGCTTAGTTTTTTCATTACAGCATAAAATTTTATGTATCATATTCGTTTATAATTAATTTACGATATTTTGAAGATGATTCTATATATTTGTATAACGCGTAGAAATTAGATCCATTTAGAATGTTCAGTACCTCTTCCATAGTAAGATGAGTTTTTCCAAAAAGTGTTTGTCTAAGTTTTTTATAAATTGGACAAACTCCAATAAAGTGGTATGTGTCCTCAGTTTCTGATATATTGCAGATAGTGCATATGACTGCATTGTTGTTTCTGAATGATCGGGCGTTCAGATCAAGTAATCCACCTCTGGCCTTTATTATCAGACTGGTAATCCGTGATGAAAAATTTTTAGCAAGTAATGGTGTTGCAGTAAAGTTTAGTTGGCAATAAAGGTCATGATTTTGTGAATTAGTTGCATTTAAAACATTTTCTTCTCGTTCTTTCGATTCTAGTAAATATAAAATCGTTTTCCAATCAGTGCAAAGAGGTCGATTAGCATTACTAGGAGTGTATTGAAGACGCTGACAGAGCTTTGACCACTCATTTGCCCAGCCGATATTTTGTGTTATGATTGCCTCAGCTAATATACATGGTAATCTTTGACGGTTCATATTCAATACCTTATTTATGTAACAGAAGTGAAGTTTTAAAGTTGAAAGGTATAAAGACGGATACCAGTTTCCAAATATAACATATAATTTGGAGTTGTTGTTGGTAAATACAACATTTTTTTAATGAAAAACGAAACAATTTTTCTAGACAGATTACTAAAAGTACCGGTAAAATTAACCAATCAGGTTTGTAATGCAGAAATAGAAGCAGGTTTGAATCCCACAGCCTACAGGTTGTTGAAAAATTTATCATATAGAGACAATCTGACAATTATAATACACAAATTAATAATACAATTTAAATGTAAAATCACTGATTTAAATGTAAAATCACTTGCTGCGAACGGCGCCGAATCGATAATTCACGGTCATCAACAACACTGGCGGATACAGCTGCGATATTTTAATCTGTCCGCACTCTACGTATGCGTGTTGGTGGTTTAATGTCCAATAATGTAAATTTGGTGAGAAATTTAGTCACAAGATTCCGAATAGCCGCCTCAGAAGGTCACCCAAACTGACTATAAATTGGAAGAAGTCAAGATGCACTTTCTTAACCGAGCATGAATTTTGATAATAAAATTCAATAACCTTCAAGCGTAGTTCGTTTGTAAGTCGATTCATGGTTAAATTATAGATCAAACTGAAAATGTTTAACAGTAAAGGCCTCATTAGTTGTTACTTTCTGTTGCCGTTCTGTGTCGTTCTGTTCTGTAGGTAATATTTTGTAATTACTTTTTCTGTGAGAGGAATTAGCTGTTTTAAAAAGTAAAAGAAACTCAACTCAATCGCATTTATCAGTCAGGGATGATAAATGCGATTTTAAAATAGTACCAACCTACATATAAAATAGTACTTTTTCGGCATCACAAGTACAAAAAAAAATTTAAATATAAATTAAAAAACAAATCTTTGTACCCTGCAAAATGAACAATTACAAATGAAACAACCAAAATATATTAAAAAAAAAAATATGTTAAGATGTGAAAACAAAATTTTGAGGTGAAAAACTTTTTTGGATGTAAAAAAATAAATTGTGTCGTGAAAACATTTTTGAGGTCAAAAAAAAGTTTTTGTGGAGAAAAAAGAATTTGCGGTGAATTTTAAATATTATTCGCCTCTTAGCGTCTGGTGGAAAACTATGACGTTATATTTTATACACCAGACACTACAATGAATTCTAATAATATAGTCCATTATACACCAATTTGTATGGAAAATTTAGAGGTACTTTAACATTGTCACTCATTACTTTTGGACCGCTGGACCGATTTTGCTCATATTCAATACCAAACTTTTCGGAAAAATGTACATAAAGCTATGTAAAAACGAGCAGTGCGTACTAAGAAAATTAGCCGATATTGATTTAAAAAATTTTTAAAATTTTGAGAATTTTTCTTAAATTCAGCAAATTTTTAAAATTTTTTGAATGTGCTTTTCATATCTTGCTGTATTGAATTACATTTCTCAGTTTTTTGCGAATTCAATCCTTGTGATTGGTAGCAAACAAATTCAATTTCACATTTTTATAAGATTTTTATTATTTACTTTTTTGAAAATCAAAATTAGTTAATAATAATTAAAACCCTTAGTGATTGAATTCAATAATTGGTTTAATCGATTAATAAAACTCTAATATAATCATCTGTAATCAGTCGCACTCAGTGAAATCATGTGATTGAATTCACAGCGTTTGGTTCCGAATTAATTCATTGTTCATATGGGACTGCAAATCGAATTAATAATTATTGAATTTTAAAGGGACCAAGAAATTCATACATAGAAAAATTTGTAAATCGTACTAAAGAGTCATAGGAGTATTATGGTACATCTGAGGTTCAAATAGTACCAAAAAATGTACTTTAGTACCAACTTTATCATCCCTGATTCAAATATTGAGAAAAAGATTTCACAACAAACCAATACATACGCACTTTAAGCTGTCACTTAACGTTGAATTCTATTTTCAATAGATTTGTCCGCAACAGAACAGAACGGAAAAGTGAAAACTAACCACACATACAGACTTTCAATTGAACAGAAACAAAACAGCTGATTCGTAACAGAACAGAACGTACAAACTAATTCTGCCTTAACATGTTACACGAAAACAGCTGAGCTGCCAAAAACAGTGTTGCCAAAAAAAAAGTTGCTTAAAAATCACCCTTTATAACATCAATAATGAAAACCGCTATTATTTGTGTAAATTTATTTCTCGCGATCTCTCTTTTCTATTGTTTGAACAATATCTTCCCCATCAACGATGCACTTGCATGAAGGAAATGTTGTTGTAGTTGTTGGTAGCGCATGTTTGGGTCCTAAATAGTTACAGCAGCCACTTGATATGTGTTGGCACAAGATATATTTATATAGGTAGTCTTGGTAGCCCAGCTGTTTATCTTCCTCTTACCTGGTTTTGACATTTCTTACATTTAGATTAGATTATATGGCACTATGCACCGCGACCAACTTAGGTCTTTTGTGCTGCCTAAAGTTACCCTAAAGATTCAAGCTACCTATAAAGCCAATAATCCTATTAGGCAAAATCTTCATAATGTCCGAAGGGGAGACAAAGCGATTGCCAAGAAACTTGGCACGCCTTTCACATAGCCTCGGACATTCGCAAAGAACATGCTCTGATGTCTCAGCTACCAGTTCGCAAAACCTACACTCATCCGTGTCCGAAAGACACTGTACTGTACTCAACAACAAAATGCCTGTTGTTTTTGTATTGTTTGTAGTTGTTTGTTGTAGTTGTTGTGCTAGTAAGACTACCTATATGAATATATCTTGTGTTGGCATATGTTAAAAACTTGTTTTTTTAGCACGAAAATAAATTTATATATTTTCTTAAAATTTTTTTCATTTTTAAAAAGGTTAAAAATTGATTTTTTTCAGATAAATATTTAAAAGTTCTGGATAACAAATTTCGTAAATTTTTATTTCTTTTCGCCGCCTTAAACTGATACTTTAAATTAAATACGATATAAACTTACCTAAAATAACTCTCTGAGGTTTAGAACCACCAACAGCTGCTTGAGTTTTTGTAACACCCGTTTGTTTAACAATAATGTGCTGTTGTTGTTGTTGAGCATGTTTCTGTTGTAGAGAAACAAATTGTTGAGGAGACATTTTAACAATAGAACCTGTCGGATTGTTAACTGATCCGGCTGTGCCAACAATACCACTTCTAACAGTAACAATATTACCACTACTTGATAGCAATGGTATACCCGAATTTGATTTCTGTTGCTGCTGTTGAGCTGTATTGGGCCTTTCAGCTGAATGGGTAGATACAATTCTTTGCCTATTAACAATTTGTGTAGAGGCGGGAGTATTCATTGTAGACTTAACATTAGAAGCAGGAACAAGACGTATAATATTTTGTTTGGGAGATGGTGAAGCTGATGATTGAGAGGAGGAGGATGTTGCATTAGTTTGTTCTGATGAGTTGACATTAATGCTCATATTATTAGCCATAGATAGGGGTATAATAATATTTGATTGCTGTTGTTGATGATGTTGAGTGAATATTTGTTGTTGCTGATTTTGCATATTTATACGATGATTTTGTATTAGTTGTGTTTTTTGTATTATTTGTTGTGGAGATTTTATTTTTTGTTGTTGTAGTGAGGGTGAGGGGGATTGGGAAGAGGAAATATTTGTGGTTTGTTGGGTTATTTGATTAATTACAATGGGTTTATTAAGTGTTACTCTTTTACCGGCCAATTGGCCAGTAAGATTTGTTTGCTGCTGTTGTTGTTGATTTGTTGCTGTTGATGGCATTACCGAGGTGGCATTAGATACATGTACTGTTTGTAGACCCTGCGGTGTGGCCACTATTATAGGTGTAGTATTTTGTTGAGGATTATTTTTAGCTTGTGGCATTTGAAAACTATATTGTTTGGAAATATTTGTTGTAGTTGCTGGTAGAGAAGAAGACGAAGTAGGAGTTTTATTTTCTGTTCTGAGAGTAGTTTTTAATAAAGATTTCTGTTGTTGTTGCTGCTGTTGAGTATTTTGTTGGGAAGAAGGTGGTATATTATATTTCAAAGGTGGTACTGGTGGGCATTTATTCATAGTTATTTGTTGTTGCTGCTGCTGTTGTAGCACGTGTTGTTGTTGCCTTTGTAATTGATTAGTTACTATTATAGGATTTGAGGGTACCAAGGCTGGCATTGATATTAGAGTACCATTATTATTATTATTGTTGTTGATATTACTTGTAATTGATGGTGTTAATACATTAAAATGATCTTGATCAATTAAATTTGTTGATTTATTTGTGGCATTAATTGGCCTTGGTTTTCTTTGTGGCAATTTTTTCGTTTTACCTATACATTGATTTTGTTGATGTATACGTTCAAATTCATCTTCAGAACGATTACGATGTAAATAAATCCATATTTTTCGTTTCGGATCATAGCGAACACAAGGATCATGTTCAGTATGCATGCGATCTAAAGCACCGCTAACAATAGTTTGTAAAACATTTTCGGCTGCATCTTGATTAATGTATTGAGAACATTTTAATAATTCAGAAATATCTGCCCTAGTGCCTTCGCCATTTGGTAAACGGGCAGTAGCATCTCTAACTAATGTTAATATGGTAACAAAATTAGGTCTATCTCCTACCATCATACTATGACCTCTAGCTTTACTTAAAGCCAATAAAGGCGTATAAATGCCTTTGACTGGTCCCACAACACTTTCATAACCATGCATACGATAAGTGTAGGCTTTATGTGGTTGTTCAAAACGATCCCTTTCTTGTCTTTGAAATTCGGAAATTTCTTCTAATGTGGCTGCTCTTACCGTCCAAGTTGTGGGGAATCTGGGTGGTGGAGGTGGTGGTGATAAATTGCCATCTTTATCACTACCTCCCTCAGGAGAATCTTCACTTTCTATAGAATTTCTCGGACTAATCTCTAAATTAAGTTCTGCCTGTGTTACAGAACTCTTGTATAATTCATTTGGCTGTTTTCGTTTCTCCATCCATAAACTACACAATTCATTGAGTCGAGTATCAGTATCGCGTCCTGCACCTATCCATTGATAGATATTAATTTGTATTTTATGTTCTATATAAGGAACATATTCTTCGGGTAGATCGGGAAATTCTCCGACCAAAAAATTAATAGCAGATCTTAAAAGATTTGACCAATTTTCGGTTAAAGAATACCATTCATTAAGCGCCGTTATGGGATTTCGTAGCCAAACATCAATTTTATTACGTAAATCGTCATAACGCATGCGATGATTGGGTGTGGAACAGAAAAAGTCACGTATTAATGAAAAGTAACAAGCATGTGTCTCCTGGATCAATTCACTTGCCGTTGTATTTTTTGTTGTAGATTTTTGTGTTAGCAATGGCTTAACACTTGGTTTTGTGTCTCCTATTCGCGATAAGGGTTCTAATTTTGGTAAGGGCTGTTGGTTGATACTATTCAATTGTTGATTCCTTGTCGCTGGCAAACCCTTAGTATCATTTATGTTTGTTAATTTGTTATTATTCTGACCCGGCATAACAATATCATTAGCTATAACAAATGCAGGTATAGTTTCTTCACAAGTTCCAGCAAATGTTTCCACTTCTTCCTGTTGTAACTCAACTTCATTATCTAACATATTAAACCCATCATGATCACCGGCTAATAAAGAAGAATCATCCATACATAAATTGAGATTTTCCGTATGATTGGTAACATTTAATAATGGATTTATATGCAATGTATCATTGGCATTATTATTACGTTGTTGTAATAATGGAATATGTTGTTGGTGTTGCTGTTGCTGTTCCTTTGTGGGTGTTAATGTTGCTGCTATATTGGCGGTTGTTTTAACTATTTGATATGTTTCTGGTTTTTTAATTGTTTGTTGTATGGGTACTAAAGCTGGTGGTTCACTAAGTTTTGGTGGTGGCGGTAATGG
The DNA here is from genome assembly GCA_021234595.1 of Delia radicum. Taxonomy (NCBI): domain Eukaryota; kingdom Metazoa; phylum Arthropoda; class Insecta; order Diptera; family Anthomyiidae; genus Delia; species Delia radicum. The sequence continues at coordinate 13,641,167 of CM037851.1, forward strand.
TGTTAAAATTATTTGTTGTTTTATAGCTGTTGTTATGTTGGAACTTGTAATTGAAGTTGTTGTGTTTGCTGTAATTGGTATTGTTGTTGCTACCGATGTTGTTGTTGTCTGCATTGGCATTATTTTAGGTTTACGTCCTGGTGTTTTACCCATACCAAAGATTTTTTTAAAGTTACCACCCATTTGAGCACGTGCACAGACATCTCTTAAACGTATATCAGATGTTTCAAATTCTGGAAGAGTCTATAATAAAAGAATACACAGAAAAAGATTAACAAGACAAATTTTTCATTTTTAAAGTGTTTTTTTTTTTTTTTAAAGAGAAGCAACACTCCTGAAATTCTTCATATTTATTTATGTGTTGCTTTCTTTGGAAATTGAATAGTGGAGAGATGAAAGGTGGGGAAAGATGAAGGGCTTCAAACATGGCAAAACTGTAATTGCGCGAGATGAAAAGTCTTAGAACAGTTGTTGCTCGCCATCTGATGGAGAGTTGGTGAACTTATTGAAGCTTTTTGGTGCATAGCCCTGATTCATTATTTTACTTCGGTGGGGTTAAGTGCTATGGGAACACCGAAGGTGGGAGCTGCGATACATATGAGGGATAGAAAACTCATACATATTATTTTTCTAAATTGATGTTGCCCTCACCGGGAATCGAACCCGGTACCATCTTAGTAACAGTCCAACGCGCTAACCATTACACCACAGAGCCCACAAAACATATTATTATACAAGGGTCTTAGGATGTTTAAGGAAATTCCTTTAGAATTAAAAAATGAAAATAATTTTTATGTATTCAAACGAAATATAATAGCATATATAAAACGTTTTTTTCTAATGTATAAAAATCCATAGATATAAAATTACTGAATGTATTTTTTAATAGCATAAATGCTAAATAAATGAATTAAAAAAATATTTCACGAGTAGTTAATATTTTATATAAATAGTGGAAACATTAAAATGTATATGTTGTTCATAAAATAAGATGAAAAAAAAAATTTTAAACAAATTCAAGGAAAAAAAATTTTAAAGAAATATTTCGAAATAAAAATATTCCCGAACATTTTCTTCTCGATTTATTTTAATCGTTGAAATCTTTAGCGTTATTTTTTCAATAAAAGATTGTCATTACTTATACATGACGTCATAATTTAAATAACTGTAAATTAAAAAATATGTATGTAATTAATAATAATAATAATTTTTTTTTTTACAAAAGCAGATGTTTTGGTTTCACCGAAATAGTATTTGTAACTATTTGCTTCAAATATGAAAATTAAGTTGTTTCAATGGTATATACAGTTAAATTAACAAAGAAATATATATATATTTTTTTTTAACTTTCTGTCTGTTATTCAATAAACAAAACAACGGACTTTCGGTAATAGTTAAAATATTCAGTTAAAATTTTCTGTTTAAAACAAAACGTTGTTATCTTATATTGTGTATTAAAATAAACGAAAATAATCTACTGTTTTTACCAATTTGGTCAATTAATTTTTCAACAGTTGAAAATAAACTAAAAAATACAATTTTTTTAACGAAAAGTAAGTAGTCCTTTTTTTAACTGATTTTCAATTAATTTAATGTGAATATTCCAATAATAAATATAATATAGTTCAGTAATTTTAGTGCAAAAACACCTTGTGTTTCTTATGGTTTTAGATCCGATAATTTTCAAGATCTAAATAAACAAAATTGTTGTTGCAGCAAATGATATATCAATTTCATAGTGACAACAGAAGTGCGGTTGATCAAAAAAAAAAAAAAGACGGAAGTCACAAGCGATAAATTCGCTATTCGCTTATCTGCACTAACAATTGGAGTCTCCCGATGGGTTCTCTTCGAGCTTAATCAAATTTGGATATGTCATTAAGAAAACAAACATAAGGGCACATATTTTTTTAGTGGCACAATCTCATGTTTAGGGTTAAAAAGTGGGATCAAAAATTACCCAATTTTTTGCTTTTTCGACTTATTTCGAATTGTTTTAAAGTAATTTTAAACAAATGGTATACCAAATGAAAGAGCTTTTGAAAACGTTTTAACTGCTATACGAATCATGTTATTTACCCATAACTAAAGATTAATAACGGGGGTCTAATGGAAAAGTGAAGCGAATACAAAAGATTTATTTGTGCACATAGCACAATCTTTTTCAAATATCAACCTCACCCACAGTCCACCCTTTACTTGGTGTCCCCTGTTAACGCTAACGGGGCTCTGTCGACCGAGTATGGCCGGTATAACTCCGTTCTCACAACAATCGGACTATGTGACGAAAAGATACGGATTTATCCGACCAAGGATTCCCAACTTTGGCTTTATTGTAAAATGTATTTCAATGCTGCGTTTATAATAACTATTTAGTACAAATGAGACGTAAGCCGCTACTACAACCACAAAAATTAGCATTTTGAGGATATTTTTTAAATAAAAAAAGTTTTTAATAAATATCGAGCGGCTTTACATTTTCACTTATAAACTTTGAACCCGTCAACCTATTTTGCTCTTTTTCAAGAGCAGACGGTTTATAATATCAAAAAACAATTTCACCAAAAATTATCAACCCCGCTTTTATACTGACGGAGTATTTCGCGTTTCAATAGACTGAGGTTAAAATTTTATTGAATGTAAAATTTTTTTTTTGTGGTAAAAAAAAATTGTGTTATGAAAAATCAGTTTTGAGGTGAAACAATTTTTTTGGTGATAAAAGAATTTTTAAGGTGAAATACGAATTTGAGGTGAATTTAAAATATCCACCACTGTCTGGTGACAAATATGACGATATTTTATACACCAAACGATAATATGAAGAAATAGATAAGTTGGAGGTACCTCAACATTTTCGCTCATAACTTTTGAACCGTTGAACCGATTTTGCTAATTTTTAATAACTGCTCGGGAGAATCATTAGCTAGGTAAAGATGAGCAATTATTTCTGATGTTCTACAGACGCAATTTCTACAGACGGATAGACAAAAAGGCGAACAACTCTAATCGGCTTAGCATAAGGATTAAGAATATATATACTTTACTTTATCCATATATCGATAAGTTTCAAACACAATGATAAATTGTTTTTGTTGAAAATAGATTTTTATAAACATAAAAAAAAATACACAGAAATTAATCGGTTTCGACTTACCGGCTCCGTTAATTTCCTTCTCTTGTGATCCCTCAAATAATTTCTAAAGTTACGATTCGTTAATTGTAATTGTTTGGATTTTTGTTGTAAACGGAATGCTTCTTCATCTTCAATATCTTGTCGTTTCTTAAATACGGTACTATAAATACAACGATCGGTTATTGAGTTAGCCGGTTTGGCAGGTTCATTAAAATCTTCTAAAGATTTTTGCTGCAATAAATTATTCTTTTTCAACTCTTCGTCCACCAAACAATCATTATCTTCTTCATCAGCACTTAGGGCTAAATCGTCTTGAAAGCCTAATTGTTGAGCTATGTTTGAAATTTCATTATAAAAACGTTTTCTTGCCCGCATAGCTGATAATTTGTTGTCCGTGTAGAGATGAGCGGCTTTAGGTTGATGTGTGCTATATGAAGACGGTTTTATTATTGTATCTGGTGATGATTTATAAGCCGTATCTAGTAATCTTTGGCGGGATAAAAATAATTGTTTAGCCATTTGTGATAATTGTTCACAATGTTGAAATCTTTGTTCCCTCCTTCTAGATTTCATGATATTTTGTCGTAGTTTCATTATATCTGGTCTACAGTTTCCAACTTCCAATTGCTGTTGTAGTGTGGTTAAAGGAGTTTGACCAAATCGAGTTAGTTCATTATTAAAAAGCATCGAAAGGGTGCGCGTCTGTTCGATGGCTGCCAGTTGGGATGGTAATTCATTAAAACGTGGAAGAAATTGTTGTAAATGATTTTGCACTGGTATTGGTAATTCATGCCATGTGTTTAAAGAGAAAAATTCTTGAAATACTGCAGAATTTTCACATAAACCCCGAGGCAAATTTAAAACTTCATTGGTTATCTTGGCCAGTTCTAAGGTATCCTCTGTTTCATTATCATCCGATTCATCGGAGGAAGTTGAGGATATACTGGTATCTCCAGAGCTGGTTGTAGAACCAGCATATTCCATAAACTTTACATTTTCACCTTGATGTTGCTGCTGTTGTTGTTGTTGCTGTTGCAGCAATAGTTGTTGCTGTAGCATTTGATGATGATGCTGCTGTAATTGTAACATTTGTGTGTTTATTTGCTGTTCATTCCCTTCACTTTCATCTTGGCCATTAATATCCAAGGATTCACTGTATTCAGAATCTGACATAGGGAATTTATTTGATTAGCGGCTTTTAAAAAGGTTTTACTTTTACCGTTAGTTTAACGAGTTTTTTTTAAATCTGCAATTAAGAAAAACCTTAATTATTTTCTATTTTTGGGCAAAAATTTATGGCTTAAGGGTTTTATCCTCTTTATTTATTTGATTTTTTTTTTTTTTGTATTTCACATTTTGATAGGCTGAACTTTTTTCTATATAGTACTGCGGAAATTGTGGATAAAAAATAGCAGATAAAAAAATGTACAGCTTGTTAAACAATCTCTTTTCGCAATATTTTACTTGGGCGATATTTCTTTAAAATGCCTTTTCTCAAAACAAGATATTGCAAATCGGGTGCCGCTGCAGCCTTAACGCTGCAGCCTTAACGGATGGACCGATTTTTGATCTGTTTTTTTCGTTTTGTAAAGGACTAAGAAACCTATAAATTTTATTATTATTATGTCCTTTATTAATGTCCAATGCAACAAGATATATAATCTTATAATTAAAGTATTGGATTTTGAAAACGTTAAAATACAATTGTAAACTTCCAGTTTTTAGATAGCTTAAGAATATAAAAGTAAATATATATTTAAATTTTCAAAAACAAGTCAAGAAATAAAAATAAAAAATTAGTACAAAAAAATTGGTTTTAGTACAAAAAGAAAAAACAAAAAAATTACACAAAAAAGATTACAAGTAAGAATTTTTTAGAATAAAATTAAAACAATTCTCTCTTAAAATTTATTGCATTGCTTATACAAGGTGGCGCAAAAATAACCTTCCGATGTTTTTTTTGGCTGTAATTTAAAAAAAAAAATGAAAAACTTTGATTCTTCTTGTGGATTATTTTTATTTGGTATTTTAACTTTTTTTACAACAAGTCGAGAATATGATGTCATGTAAATGGCCGCCGCCACAGTTGATTGTCATTTGAGCCCTTTTTATGGCATTTTCCATCACTTTGGCCAAAACTTCCGGCGATAGGTCTTCACATTCTTGACGGATATTGTCTTTAAGAGCTGCAAGAGTCTGAGGCTTGTTGACATAAACCCGCGACTTCAAAAAGCCCCACAAAAAGAAGTCTGGAGCGTTCAAATCAGGCGATCTTGCTGGCCAGTGCAAATCGCCAAAACGGGAGATTAGGCGCCCGGGAAATGCATCCTTCAGCATATCGGTTGTGGCACGTGCAGTGTGTGCCGTTGCACCGTCCTGTTGGAACCACATGTTTTCCAATCCCAATTCATCAAGTTGCGGCAAAAGAACTCGTTGATCATTGCTCTGTAGCGCTCACCATTCACAGTAACCGTTTGGTCCGCGACGTCTTTGAAGAAAAAAGGTCCGATGACTCCTCCAGCGAAAAACAGCACACCATACAGTGACTTTGAGCGGGTGTAATGGCTCTTCGTGGGTTACACGCGGATTTTCAGTGCCCCAGAAGCGTAAATTTTGCTTATTTACGTACCCGCTAAGATGGAGATGGGCCTCATCACTCATGATTATTTTTGATGAAAAATCATCTTCCTCTTGGTGGTGATTAAGGATGGCTTGAGCGTATGTTGCACGCGATTGGCGGTCAGCAGCTAACAGCTGATGTACCGTCTGGACTTTGTACGGAAACATCTTCAAATCTTGTACCAAAATTCACTGTAAAGACCGTCGACTGATACCCATTTGAGTGGCACGTCGTCTGGTCGATGTCGACGGCGCTTCCATGACATCCTCGGCTACAGCAGCAATATTCTCTGCAGAACGGCTACTCCGGGGTCTGCCACGCCTGGCAGCATCTCGTGTTGTGCCAGTCTCTTCGAGGCGAGCGGCTAAACGTCGCAGTGTTTCACCAGTAGGCGTTGGACGGCCAGGAAATCTGCGACGAAATTCACGTTGTGCCAAAGTCACCGACCGATTATTGGTCAAATAAATAGTCACCAATATTCCGCGTTCTGGAGCAGTGTAGCGTAACATTGTTTATTAACGTGTATTTCGCATGTGTTTACTACACAAATGTCAAAACAGAACTGACATTAGGGGCCAATCGCAAAATTTATAGCATTTTCTGATAGGAGGATTACTTTTGCGCCACCTTGTAGATCGGCTTGATTTTGGGAGCGAGTTTCAAGGGCGTATTGACTCCACGTAAAATTTCCACTTAGATACTCAATTGTCTAATTGTCTAATTGTTTTTTTTTTTTTTTTTTTGAGAAATAAAAAAGTAATTTTGTGTATTTTTTTAATTTTTGAGTTCATCCTAATACTATTTTGTTTTAAAGCAAAAATTTTAAATTCTGCCTTCGTCAGGGACTAAAGTCGGGAAAAAAGTTGTGTTCTCAAATGGCTGCACGATGACACTTGATTTTGTCTTTAAAAAAAAGCACTACAATTAAATGCCCAACAAGGTTGCCATGGTAGACCGAATTTTAAATTATAATTTTTGTCACAGAAATTGTTTTTTTTTAATAAAATATTTCTTTATTTTTTTATTAACGTGTCTTCGGAGGACACGTGGGGCCACGATCTATATTCTATCTGACAGCCAGGCGGCACTTGGTGCTTGAGGGCTCAAGATGTGTCGTCGGGTCTGGTTAAGGAATGTATCGACTCTCTAAATCGTCTAGGACTTAACAACTCCTTGACACTGGGCTGGGTTCCTGGCCATGAGGGGCAACGAACGGGCTGACTGTTTGGCCAACTGCGGAGCTCGTCGACAATTCTTCGCCCTCAATCCTTCTGTGGCGTACACAATGGGTATGTCAGAGAGAGGCTCAGAAGATGTAGGGAGTCGGAGTTTGGGGCTATTGGGCCAGATCGAGGCTGTTTATATCTCTCTCTGGGGAAGGTTGCGGAAACTCTTGTCTATGACAAGGGGCGAACTAAGGACCGTGACGGGTGACCTCACGGGACACTGTGGTCTTAGGTATCAATTGTACAAGATGGAACGATCCTCTACGGATACGTGCAGGTTTTGTGAATTGGAACCCGAGACCTCAGAACATGTTCTCTGCAAATGTCCGAGGCTCTCCGACAGGAGGGTGCATTATTTTGGCGGTCGAATAGTGACGCCATCGGACGTTTGGAACTGTTTACCTGGTAGGATAGTTGGCTTCGTAGGGAGCCTGAACCTATAGGGTGTATTCGCTGGCAGCACAAAATACCAATTTCTGGTCGCGGTGCATAGTGCCACTTTAGTCTAATCTATTAACGTTTTAATATTGTTGTTATTAATTTCTAAAGAGGATAAACCCTTTAAAACAAAATTTAGTTTTTTTAGATTAGAAATTTTTAATGAAATTTTTATTTTCATCTTGCTCACAAGATGTGCGCAATCTGCTGTATTATTGTATCGTTCTTAATAAAAACGAAGTTGCTAACTTTTAAAAATATATATTTTTTAAAATATATAACAATAACTGAGGAGCATCTTTTCAAAACATGACTATTCCACTTTTTGTGTTTTCGCACAAATTGAGAAAATAGTTTTTAGGTATGCCCCTATGTATTTAACCCGAAATTTTCTTGCATTATTATATACTACAAGATTAGTCATTGCTTTGTACAGGATTCAAAAATTTAGCAGTAATATGTTTGGGATAAATGCAAGATTTTGACGCGGCTAATTGGAATAATCATGTTTTGATTCAAACCACTGCGGATTAATCTTGTTTTTGCTGAAACTAATTAGGTATCAGATATCTATGTTGAATTAAAATAACCTTAGGTCCATCTTTAAATAAATAAAACTAAAAAAAAATTACACAGTATTTTCTATTTTTTTTTTTAATAAACTTCTGGATTAATCATATTTTGTTCCAAAAATGCATATTTGAAATGGGTAATGTCATTTTGAAGTGGAATAATCTACTTTTGATGAAATCATGCATTTTAATTTTTTTTCCTAGTGTAATTATAGATTTCGCAAAATTTTATTTTCGCTGAGATTTCAATTCAATGCTACCAAACAAAAAAAAAATCACTTGTCAAAAGTGGAAAAATCATGTTTTGAAAATATGCTCCTTAAATGATAGTACGATACAATATTTGTACATATTTTTAATGTGCTATGTTCAAGTGTGCTAACAAAGAGAAAACCCAACAGAAAATCTTCGTCAAAATGAAAATAAAATTTTACCATCTCTATTTTATTTAGGACGATACAACATTTACAACACTTTTAACACCTTGTGAATACATTTAATAATTACATCTTTTTAAAACGTTGGATATCGATCTTGTGCTTAAGATTTAAAAATGAAGAAGTTTTTTTTAATGAAATAAATTCCTCAGAGGATAAAGGTTTTAAGAGAAAGGTGTTCTTTTCATTGAAAATTATGCTGCGATTAGAGTTTCAGTTTCAGTTTTTTTTTATTTGATTTTTTTCCAATAAACTTACTTATCGGAGTGGACAAGTTACACTGTGTTATATTGAAAATATACTTTTAAAATGACCTAGTGTAGGTTGTAAGCTTGGTTAAGTAAATCACTTTTCAATTTTCAGAATTTTGAATACACCCTCAAAATCTGAAGTTATTGTTAAAAAACCTTTTTTCAAGACTCCACGGACTAAACTAATTTTAAATAAGTCAGTCTACCTGGGACGTGCGAAATGTGTAAAAGTTTCAGGATACAAGACGAGTCACTAAAAGACTTCGAACGGGTTTTTAATAGTTTTTTTTAGTAAGTTTCTGCAAGCTGAAGTTACTTTATACCTAACCTGGCCAACCATCTCGCTTTTGGCGGGATGATCCCATTTTTTGAAATGCTTCTAGAAGGGAACATATTTCTCCTAGGGTTTTTGGGATGTTCTGTTGAGACTTATGTTTCTTATAGGTTGTTATAAGTGTCCTACCGAACAGTTCGGCCAGAAAATGCATTTAGTCTGTATTTGGTATTTTAAAGCATTATGGACAAATTTGGCGGAAAGTTCGGCCAAATTGAAAATAGTTCGGCGGGCGAACTTTTAACTTTATAGCTAAACTTCGGTTTTTCTCTTAAATTTTATACACAAAATCGAATTAAATCGGCTCAACAAACATGTTTCCAATACCAAAATTTGTCATCATTTCGGACACTAATTGTTATCATTATTTTATAATATTAGTGTAAGGCAAGTGCCAACTTCCTTAATTCACATAATACCTTTTTCAAATTCAAATCATAAGAAACAGATTTCTATTTTAAAAATTTCTTCAACTACCTATGAACATTCCATGTCAGGTGTGGAATACATTACCTAGTAGTTTGCGTGAATTTAAGCTTTCTATAAGGAAATATAATGCATCTACTCAAACTCAGTTGTCATTTTCTTTTGACGCTTAGAAAAAAAGGAAGCCACAAAAAAAAAAAAAAAAATAAAGCAAAAACAAACAAAAATAATTAAATTCAGAAGAACTTTAACTTAAATTTTAAGGTGGAATTAGTCTTGCCGTTCAGTGCCGTAACGGATCAGCTGCTTTGTTTGTTAAGCCTTTGAAATAATTTCATAGCTGTAAAGAAAATTTTCATTAAATTTATGATAATTTATGAAACCGAATGAATTTTTTTTATGAAACTATGAAAAAAAAAGTTTATGAAAAATTTCTTAATATTAATATTTTTTTTTTTTTTTGGATATAATGAAATTTTTCATTGAATCTACGAAAACAACTCTATGAAATTGTTTCAATAATATCATGAATTGTTTCAATAACTTCTTTCTGTTTAGTCCAATTAAATAGAACTGTTGTGTTGTTGGAGTTGTACTTCTGAGATTATGTATGCAAGAACAAAAACACTGTGTATTGAATAAAACTAAAAAAACTCGACCTGACGATAGATCAGTGGGCTAAAGCGCTCTGTCTAACGTGTAGTGCGAGTGCATGTGGCATTAGAAATCAGTTTATCTATACCAGTTTATCTAGCACACTAGCAATACGTCTTTGGCCTTTAAGGCTTATTGTATTGCAAATGAATGAAAATAAGTAATTGCACAGAAAATTTCATATAGACGCAATCGAACAAATAAAAACATAACAAATATTACATTATTCAAAAAACAAAATAGGGCCACTGACGAAGGTTCAATACCAGAAACTGCGTAGTCTGATTCAGAAAAATTGAAAATTTACAATGTAGTTATGATTTTTAGAAAATACACTCATTCTTCTCTACCACGCCTTTCACAATTAAAATTAAATAAAATTGCATATTAAGTATTAATTACAATTAGCTGAAAAAGACGTTAAAATTCAAACTCAAACTGCATTAAATCATGTTTTTGAAAATCATGGTTCGAAATACCAGAATTTTGTTTAGCAATGAAGCTCGCTTTTGGTTAAATGGATACGTCAATAAACAAAACTGCCGTATTTGGAGTCAAGATAATAATCAAGTGTATGTTGAGACAACGTTACATTCAGAAAAACTGACATTTTGGTGTGCTTTATGGGCTGGTGGAATCATTGGTCCGTACTTCTTTAAAAACAATGCTGGTCAGAACGTTACAGTCAATGTTGACCGCTATAGAGCCATAATTACTGACTTTTTCGTTCATCAATTGAACGATGATGTGCAGGAGCTGTGGTTTCACCAAGACGGCGCAACATATCACACAGCTCGTGCCACAATTGATTTATTAAAGCAAACGTTTGGTAACCGCATAGTTTCACGTTTCGGACACGTGAAAAGGCCTTCAAGATCGTGCGATTTAACACCGCTGCACTATTTTCTATGAGTATATGTGAAGTCGCTAGTCTACGCCGATAAGCCCGAAACGACTGACCACTTGGAGAACAACATTCGCCACGTTATTACCAATATACGGCCACAAATGCTGGGCAGTCATCGAAAATTGGACCACCAGATTAGACTACACCAGACTAGACTACAAGACAGCTGTGGCGGTCATATGCCAGAAGTCATTTAAATTATCTTTCGAATAAAATAAATTTCATGTCAATTTAAAAAATTCATCTTTGTTTTATTCCATTTCAATGTTCTATACCTCTATAAAAAAACACCCTTTATAAAGCTCATTGCCAAATAATTTAGGCCGATTTGAGAGTTAAAGGCATATATTTAATTGTTTGTGAAACGTTACGGGCATATGGTGAGATTAAGTAAATCCAGTTGTGTACTTAGCATTTAAGTTTACTTTCAACTTTTAACTTGATTCCAAAATGTTATTGTTCCAAATAACGTCACAAACAATAGTCCTTGGTAGTCTTTGTTTAATTTCTATGAAAATTACAAAAAAAAAGTTCAATTTCCAAGGTATTTGCAATATGGTTTTGAATGCTCTTAAAGGGATACTTCCAATTGGAATATAGTCGCTAAGCAGCACTTTTGTCTATACATTTTGTAAACTCAACTAGACAATCACTCCTAAATCTGTGAAAATTTCCAAATAATTAATTTTCATTTACAAGTAAACAAGACTTACAGCCTCCAATCTGCAATTTAAAGACATTTTATCAATTATTTTATTCCATGTCATAACTTAAATAATTATTTACTTTTTCTGATTACTTTTCATATTGTCTATAAATTTCTCTATACATAAAATTTATTTCCCGTTTTTCTTTCTTTAAGTATTAATGTTTTTTTTTTTTTAATTATTTACACTCACGCACACACACTTTACGAATTTATTTTCGTTTTATTTTATTTTTTTCTTCTCTTGGTTTATTTTCATTTAACGATGATGCAACGTTTTAAACACACATTTTTTTTTTTTTTTCAATAAATTCATTAAAAATTTTTATATGCATTTCTTTTCTTATAGATTCTTCTTATTTAGTGGTCCCATAGATTAGCGCCTTTCGACAAACAGAAAAACCTACCTCTTCTTCTATAACACACAATAGCCACTTGTAGTATTACCCCCTTCAGATTTTGTGGATCACAACACTTTTAAAGCGGCTCCCGAAAAAAACAAACTGTAGAAATTTGTAAAATACTTATAGCCTCAATTATTTCTAAAATTGATTTTCTTTTTTCTATCGGGGTATAAATGCGCAATTTACATGATTTTTCGTCGTTTCTTTCGCAATTGTCTTGTGGCTTGTACTGCTGCTCTACTCGTGTTTTTTTCACTCGATTGTAATTTTCTGAACATTTTTTAAAAGCACAAAGTGTCATTTAATACATAAAAAACAATATTTGGCCATTTTTAGAGTATGATTACATAGCAGTCGACAAACTGCAGGCAGCAAGCAACAAAAACTTTTTGTTATGCATTTTATATGAAGAGCCCTGGGCTGTTAAGTAGATGGTCCTCAAATGATTGAAGATAGCCCTAAAAATAAAATAAGAGTTGAGTTTTATTTATTGCCAGCAAGAAATTTCACTACATATAACATTTCACTTGTAATATTAAATGCCTGTCGAACAATTTTTTCGTTGCCGTCTTGTATGTGTTTGTAGACTTACCCAAGAAATGCAACACTGTAGTCTGGGGCGAAAATATATACACAAATTTGGCAGCACTTGTTGATTTGTTTCCTATATATAAGGTAATTGTTGCGAAAGTAAATAATTGGGAATGTTGTAGTGAAAAAATTGCTAGATTACGGGGAAAATGGCCAGGAAGGCTAAATTCGATTTATTGTATTTAAAATTTAATTTTAATTTTAAAAATACATATTTTTATACAAATATGAAACTCTTTTCTTAAAATGTCTCAAAAATGCAAGTACTGGGATTAAATAAAGCTAAATTAATTAAATCCAAATCAATTTTTGACTTAATTTAATTGCAGTATTTGTATTTTTGCTTAGTTTTAATTTTATCATTAACAATTTAATAACGAGGAATTATTAAATTAAGTTAAAACCATAATTTTTGTCAAATTAATAAAGGAAATAGGAAATTTGTAACGAAATTAAAATACAGGGCCAGAGATTATATATTTTAGTTAATAAGAAATCAACTAACAAAAAATATATATTTTTAATTGAAGCAAAAGTTACTTCAGTCATTTTAAAATATTTTCATCTCAACTAAGGTTTTCTTTAACTGAGCTACTGAGTTAAGTTTTCGGTGTGTTATAAAAACAGTAGATTTTTTCCAATTTTTACAGTTGTTTTAAAATGTTTGCAGTAAAAACTGTAAGTTGTTTTTACGACATTGTTAGTTGTTTTTACTGTATTTGTTAGTTGTTTTTCAAAAGTTAAAAACAACAAACTCTTTCTTTGAAATGTTTGGTTAAACCTGATTTAAATACAATTAGCAAAATTCAAATGATTTTCTCACGCTCACGAATTTTATGATCACGCATTAAATGCTCACACGCAAAAAATAAAAAGTGTAAAATCAAGTGTATTGTATAGAATACAACTTCAAAAGGTTTTCTACAAGTTATACAAACAACTTTGGTAAAAAGTTCTTAAAAAAAACTACGGGCATTTATACTTTAAAAACTTTGCATGTATTGGTTTTATAAAAAATTCCATTGTTCTACTTTATTAAAAGGAACAATTTAACTTTGTTCATTTTATATATTTTTATATGTAATATTTTTTTTATGAAAAAGCCTTTTATTTAATATTTTTAAAAATATAAATTTATTGGTATTTATTTTTGTGTAAAAAATTAAATAAATATAATAAAATGCTTAACTTACATCCCATACATTTCACAAAACCCAACAATTCCTGTGGTATCAGAACCAACCATTCCAGCGGCACACAGTTTCAGGCAAGAAAAAGCTAAGTATGCGATTCAAAAATAACTTTAATTGATTTAAAAACAATTAAACAATTTTAATACAATTTTTCTTCTTGTGCTTTTAATTTTTAGGCGATTAACTTTTATTTATTTTTTTGTTTGCAATCTATTATGTATGTGTGTGTGTATTGTGACAGATCATATCATGATATTGTTGTTTAGAGATTTATCATAACAGCTATCAGCAGTTTGCCATAATATCGCTAGTATTATTGTCATTTTGCTCTATACAGTGCAATAAGATGTACACTACTTTTGCACAAAATATGGCACCAAACTTTTGCTCTGTTGTGGAGGGATATACAAATTGCACAATATGACCAACACACTATAAAATATTTTTCAAATTTCTTGGTTGAGCGATAAGAATCAAAACCTTTTCGAAATTTTCAAATATATTGTACAACCCTCCCATATGACATACACACTGGTAATGTTTTGCATAATAACAAATAACAGTAATATCCCAAGAAACATTTTTACGGACTCTCCGGCATGTACGGATTCTTGAATCCGGGGTTTACGGTACGTTTTCGGACCGTTTAATCGGATTTTCGAAAACACGTTTTTAGTCCGTTTGTCATGTGTAGGTACAAGAGGGTGAGGTGTTGAGGTCTTGTAATAGATGAGAACAAAAAAAAACCACAATATAAACAACCGTGTAGTTGCGGATAATTTTTTATTATTTTTGACAATGATAATGTCATTTTGTTTTGAAAAAAAAGAAAAGGAAAAAAAAGATAGAAAAATGGAGATTTAGGTACTTCCTTTTTGGATTTGATTTTGCTGAAGGTCGGTCAAGTGGCTCCTAAGAAGGAAAAAAATATAAAGAAAGGAAGACAACAACAACAGCAGCAAAAGATTTTATTCAAGGCAATTTTATTCAAGGCAATTTTATTTGGTGTATGTACATGGCTATACACTAAGCTTTAAAAAAACAAAAAAAATAAACAAAGTTTTAAACAAGCATTAAAAATAAATAACAGAAATCCACTTTCGTCGAGCTGTTAGTCAACACCACCTCTGACCAGACCCATCGTGGGAGCAGCGGATATAGCACTACCAATCTTGGGGTGCCAAGGTTTGTTGAGGTTACGTACTTAAGACAGGGATACTAGGACGACATATTACGAACTGGACGGCTTCTGGAGGGAAGAAAAATAAAGAAAATTATAATTAATTATTAAATTTTTATAAGGGTAAACATTTAGATGAATCCACTTAGCTGTTGATTAAACGAAGTCCCTTTTTACGTTATTATTAATAAAGGGTGCGCGGAACTATAGGGGTGAGCTCAGGCCTGTAGGGATCCAAGTAACTTTAGGGATATATTGCCCACGTACGGTGGATTAGGTAGATGGTGACCCTGTAATTAGCAGAAAAAATTTAATTAGTTACTGTGAAATTTATAATTTCTCTTTAATGAGAAATTCCTGAAGGAAGGTTATAAGACTTACGTGATTCACCCACATTTGTACTGAAACTGACGGACCAACCTTAACAACCTGCAAATACATAACGATTAGCTGCACCAGCCTGCATTGGCATTTTATTTATTGGCGAAGCCACTGAAAACCCGCTTACCCGAAAAGCGTTTATAAGAAAATCTAAATATTTAGAAATTTCCTTGATATTTCTAAAACAAAACAAAAAAATCTGTAATAAGAAAAAAAATGAATTTTTAAAGTAATGTTGCTTGGTAAACCGGAATATATATATTTGTCGCATTTCTTAATTTTCTTGCATTTTAAATTTAATTATTTTTAAATGAAATTTACCTTTTACACTTTGCCTTTTTAATATTGATATTGATATTTATTATTTTTTTTTTTTTGTATTTTAAATCTAAATTTGTTTTTTTAAATAAAACCCAAAATTTTTTTTATAATGTATAAATGAAAATTTTTAAAGTTTTATCATTTATGAAAATGAAGTGCTAAGCAAAAAAGGCAGTGGTAGTAGGGAAGGGTAAGTAGCCTGCGGAGTGATTGTGTCTGGGACATCCAAGGAACGGCCAAGGATGTCAAGGTGAAATTCGTATGGATTTCAAGTGGGAGGGAAACCAGCTTGGCCTAACATCTGCCAAGCCAACTAAAAATATTTTTGAGTGTACAAAAGGAAGAGTGTGGTGACGTTTAAGTGCAGTTTTTTTTTGTTTGCTTCCGGTCCATTACCCTTTAATTTGTTTATTTTTAGACTGGCATGATTTTTTTATTTTTTTGTAGCTGTCAGGTAACGCCAGAGGTTTGCAAGAACCACCCCCAAAACCGGCGAGCTCTAGCCGAGCTAAAACGCGGGCATGCCAGCACCGCAAACGATCTGGCCACACAAACCATAGCATTTTAACCCCCAGCTGACACTAAAGAATGGCGCCCAACGTGGGGCCCGAAGCAGTCGTCAATTTTAAAAATTTATTTTTTTTTATTATTCAAAGTTTTTTGTTTTTTTAAGAAGAAGATTTTGTTTTCTTTGAAGTTAAAATGTAAGTCCCGTTAGGTAATTAAAGAATCCTTAACGCGTTGCGACATTTACTGAAAAGGACATTTTCTTTTTTTTTTTCAATGATGATTTTTTTTTGTTTTTCTTTGCCACGTACGAAGTCTTAGTCGTACACGTAATTACGGGTAAATGCTTTCGTTCGTGCAAAGGAAGACAGGAAAATGTTTCGTTTATTAGTTTCAGTTGTTTTTTTATTTTTTTATAAATCTTTGGATTTACGACATTCCCGGTCACGTAAGTCCCGGTTTTTGGTGTTTAGTAGCCTGAATCGCGTTGCTGCATGATTGGGTTTGTAATGGTCTAAATTTTTACTATTTTTTTTTCTCTACTTTTTTATATTGACTTGAGACATAAAGAATTTGTAGTTATCAACTAATAATTAATTTTTATCTGCTGCAAGTCATATAAAAAGGTGAGATCAATTCTAATTTTTTATTTTTTTATTTTAACAAAATAGCCCAAAGATAGTTGCTAAAGTTTTATTAAGTAGAAATACTTACAATTTTAATATTTGAGATTTTTCTCGATTGTTAAACAGACTGCATAATAGAGTAGTCGCGAGTCCATGGATTTACTGGCAAAATGCCAGACTCCTTAGTTGCAGCGCTATTTATTTTGTTGTTTTCAAATACAACTATTTTCATATTTCATCTTTTAGATTTTTGAATATTATACACACGAACTTCTGAAAAACAGATTGAAAATTTTATAATTATTATATGTACACTCAAAATATTTTAAAATACATACCTTTTACTCCGCAAGCTCTTATTTTTTCCCGAACTGCTACCACGTATGAATATTATATATTCCGTTTTCTAATTAATATTTTTGGTTTTTCCAAAAACCGAACAAAATTATATACATTTTGTTTGGCGTTTACACATTTCCGAATTTTATATACATTTTATTACGGCTTTTTGTTTTATTAAAATTTTTTTCTTATTATTTTATAATTTTTATTATTATAATTCGTTTTTTTTTTTGCCATAGAGCGGAATTGTGTTCACTTTCCTCTAGGGCGAAAATAGTTTTTTGGTTATTGCGCTTTTTTACCTGGAATTGGGTGGAAATACATTTTTATTAGTTGTATATCGTAATTAAAATTTTTTTATTTTTTTTTAATATCTACCTTTTTGAGGGACAGACGTTTGTTTTTTAAATTGGTTTTTTCGATTTGTTTTTTTTTGGATTTACTTGGTAAAGTTGAAACTTGTAGGCCGTCAATATGGATCCGCCAGCAGTTACAACTTGTAGCACGAATACCATCGCTACAGAAAGTCTGCCAGTGACTTCTACTGCAACTTCAGCGGCTAACAAGGTGACAACGCAGTCGTCAAGCTTGGAAAATTCACTCCTTGATTGTTCCTCTGACGATCCTAACAATACTATCGTTTCGCCACATTACCAAAGCAATACGGCTCAAAATATTCGTCGCGAATTTCGTGAGACGCAAGCTGGGGTTCAATTGGGCACCGGTGCTACAAATATTTTGCAGATGGTAAACGCAACAATTGGGCTGTCTCAGGCACAGTTAATGCTAGACGTTGACGAGAAGATTCAGCTAGCCATTAATGAAATTAAACAAGCTTTAAACATTCGACCTGCTGAGCATACACCTTTGATAAGTCCGGCATTAGGGGATAACCTAAATAACTCCCAAAACAGTGCAACAAATCGACAAAATTTCAACAACAACCAAATGCCTGCACCAACGCAGTCGCATGATTTTACACAGCCTATTTATTCACAAGCTCATTTGTCATCTCAAGTTCATACAAATATGCAACCTTTTAATAGTGGTCAACCACCAGCTGTGCAAATGTCAACGGGGGTTACAGCAACTTCCAACATTGACTCCGGCATCACGCTTTATAGCTCCAGCTACAGCAGCACAATCTGTTAATTTAAGCGCAGATCAACATTTGCAACAGCCATTGATACAATTTGAGCAACAACCCTTGCAGCAACAATATCCGCATACCTTACAACAACAATACCAACAGCCTTACGAGCAAAGTTTATTTCCACAAAATCTACAATCGATACAACAACAGCCTAACCAACCGTATAATCAAGATCGTATGTATCAGCAACTTCAAGTTCAGTCACAACTGCCACAGCAACAAAATGGTTATAATCAACAACAACAACAGCCAATTATTTCGCAGCCAGAAAGTTCTCGTCAGCGACAAGAGGTGTATACAGCACCCGGTTTTCACCCACAACAAACTCAAAATTTTTCTAGGCCAATGCCTAGACAAAGTTTTGAAACCGTTGAGCCGAAAATTAGAAAAATGGAATCTTCGATTTGATGGAACCAACAGAACTATGAACGTCCAAGAATTTATTTTTCGAGTTGGGGTGCTAAAACAGGACTACAGTTGTACTGACGAAGAAGTACTTCGTGATTTTCATATTTTATTAGAAGGACCAGCACGTGATTGGTACTGGGATCACCGAAAACTGGTACGTGTCCAAACCTGGAGTGATTTAGAAAAAGCGCTCTTAACAAAATATCGAAGATTTGAAAAAGAGTACCAGGTGCAAATGCAAATTTTAAACCGCCGTCAACTGCCGCAGGAGTCGTTTGAAGAATTTTACAACGCTGTCATGAAGTTGCGAAACCAACAAGATTCTCCATATGAAGAGGGGCAGCTCGTAGAAATTATGAGAGGCAACTTGAAACCGTCGTTGGCCCAGATTATGTTTTCTGTGCAGGTGCGGACTTTATTAGATTTTTGCCGTGAAGTGAAGCGTGCTGAAAATTTGCTGGCAAATCAGCGACAGTTGTACCAGCAGCGCCCAAACACAAGTCATCGAGTGAGTGAACTGGCGTATGAAGAAGTAGAAGAAGCACCACTGGTAGATTTTGAGGTTAATGGTATTCGGTCTACCAGTCATTATACTTGCTGGAACTGTAAGGTAGGTGGTCATAGCTTTGTTGATTGTCCTGAACCTTTGACTAGGCAATTTTGTTTCAGGTGTGGTAGGGATGGTGTGGTTGCACCAAAATGCCCTAAATGTCAGGGAAACAGGTTGCGGAGCCCGTCTCGAACTGGGGAGATGAGGTCGACCGATGTTTAGACCCAGTTACAAGTCAACAAATGGGAACTAGAAGTAAAAATATTTCAATTGTAAAAAATACTAGTAGAGTAAATTTAAATTTAGTTGTAGAACCAAAGCTCAGAGAGCTTAAACCGCTTCATGTTCGAATCAAGGACTATGAAGAAGCGAAATTAAGAATTTTTGGTAAAGTGTCAAAGAAAATTGAAAAGGCCAGGGAACGGTAACGGTTGAGAAAAAAAATTAGGCATTCAATAGCTGAGACGGTTTTGTTTGAAGGGTCCGATAATCGGTTATACACCCGAGTAAATATTAACGGGGTTGAAATTGAGGGTCTACTAGACAGTGGTGCCGACGTGACCATACTGGGCAAAAACTGTCTAGATTTTGTGAAAAAGGCCAGTCTAAACGTGTTTAATTTTTATTCGAGCATTAGTACCGCAGATGATACCGTGCATCACCTGATCGGTCGCGTTCGCGCTGATATTACGTTTAATAGAGCGACGCATAATATCACGTTCTATTTAGTGCCTACTCTGAAACGCGAGTTGTATTTGGGTTACGATTTCATGAAGCTTTTTAAATTAATTGCCTCCGTAGAAAGTGTAACCACTAATAGTATTAGTCTTTGTGAGGAGACAGATAAAGCCGACGATATCAAAACTCACGCTCTTTCATCACAACAAAAACACCAGTTAGACCAGGTGGTTTCAAAATTTCCGTGCTACACTAAGTTAGGTCTAGGTAAAACCGGTTTAGAAATGCACACAATTGATACGCGTGACGCAACTCCGGTGAAAGATCGCCATTATCCCGTCTCACCAGCTGTACAAAAGTTAATGTTCGCAGAGCTTGATAGGATGCTTGACCTAGGTGTTATTGAGCTTAGCGAAAGTCCTTGGAGTCACCCGGTGACTTTAGTCCGCAAGGGCGAAAAAAATCGTTTGTGTCTGGACGCTCGAAAGCTCAATGCGCTGACGGTCAAGGACGCCTACCCTCTGCCGCACATTGAAGGTTTGCTCAGTCGGTTAGGGGACACATTTTTCATTTCTAGTGTTGATCTAAAGATGCATTCTGGCAGATACCATTGGATCAGTCTAGTCGGGAGAAAACTGCATTCACGGTGCCAGGAAGACCTCTTTACCAGTATACGGTCATGCCTTTTGGGCTGTGCAATGCTGCTCAAAGGTTATGCCGGTTAATGGATAAAGTGGTTCCCGCAGCACTTCGTGATCGAGTTTTTGTCTATCTAGACGATCTTTTGATAGTCTCGCCAGATTTTAGCACGCATTTGCAGTTGTTAGATCGAGTGTCTGATTGTTTGACGAAAGCGGGTTTAACCATTAACGTAGCTAAATCCAAATTTTGTTTTAAAGAGTTACGATATCTCGGTTATATAGTTGGCGGGGGCAAATTAAAAGCTGACCCGGCTAAAGTAGAAACGATCACTCGCTTTTCATATCCGAAAACCGCTAAACAAGTTCGGAGTTTCATGGGGGCAACTGGCTGGTATAGAAGGTTTATACCCGATTATGCCACCATTGCAGCACCGATTTTTGAAACTCTGAAGAAGGCCAAAACGTTTATGTTTTCGGATGAAGCTAAAGCCGCTTTTGATCGCCTCAAAAACGCTCTCGTTACTAGTCCAGTTCTTAATCATCCTGACTTCTCCAGACATTTTTATGTTCAGTGTGACGCGTCCGATATTGGCATTGGGGCAGTGCTTTTTCAGAAAGATGATTCTGATGGCGAACACCCAATAGCCTATTTTTCGCACAAATTAACATCGGCGCAGAAAAATTACTCTGTCACTGAACGGGAATGTCTGGCGGTGGTCATGGCGATTAAGAAGTTTAGGCCCTATATAGAACTGATGCCGTTTTCCGTAATAACAGACCACAGCAGTCTAAAGTGGCTGATGTCTCATAAAGACCTCAGCGGTCGTTTGGCCAGATGGAGTCTCCATTTACAGGCGTATAATTTTACCGTTGAACATAGGCAGGGTAAACAGAATGTTGTTCCCGATACCCTATCGCGCTACGAAATGGAGGAAATTTCCGCGGACGTTTGCAAATTGGTCGATTTAAATTCAGATGCGTTCAAATCGGAAAATTATATTGAGCTTATTGCCACAATCGAAGAAAACTCTGAGCAGTTACCTGATATCAAGGTTGTCGACGGTTTTGTATACAAAAGAGTGATTCCGTACGATGGTATACCCGTAAACGAAGATTTTTCGTGGAAACTGTGGGTACCTCTTGACTTAACGCAAGGTATCATAGAGGCAGCTCATAACCCGCCTCAGGTTTCGCACGGTGGTTTTTCGAAAACGTTACGTAGAGTACGTGAATATTTTTATTGGCCAAACCAGAATTCACAAGTTCGTAATTTTATAAAAAACTGTCAAGTCTGTAAAGAGACAAAACCCGCGAATACAACGCTACGCCCGCCTATGGGAGCCGAAACGCAAGTTGAACGTCCGTTTCAGCGTATTTTTATTGATTTTTTGGGTCCGTACCCGCGCTCAAAAACCGGTAATTGTTTCATTTTCATCGTTTTGGATAATTTAACCAAATTTGTACTATTAAAGGCGATGCCTAAGGCCAATAGTAAAAATGTCGTAAAATTTTTAATTTCTGAAGTCTGTCATAAGTTTGGCACACCCGAATCTATTGTGTCTGACAACGGCAAACAATTCGTAAGTAAAGATTTTGAAGATTTTGTTAAAAATTTCGGGATAAATCACGTTAAAACCGCTACGCACTCGCCACAGGCGAATGCGTCAGAACGGGTTAACCAATCGATTTTGTCCGCTGTACGATCATATTTGGAAGACGATCATACCGAATGGGATAAATATTTATCGGAAATTGAATGTTCACTAAGATCGTCAGTGCACAGCTCGATTGGTGTTACGCCATATTTCGCGTTATTCGGAATGAATATGGTAGGCCATGCTAGTTTTTACAAAATTGCACGGAAACTCAGCAATTTAGAAGATTCAGAACTTAACATTATACCAAAGTCGGTAAAAATGGATCTGGTACGGCAAAAGATCCGTGAAAATCTACACAAAGCGTACGTGCGAAACGAAAAGACTTATAATACTCGGTGCCGAAAAGTGAAATTTGTTCCGGGTCAAGAAGTCTATCGCCGAAATTTTCAGCAAAGCGATTTTAAAAACGCCTTTAACGCAAAACTGGCTAGGGAATTTTTAAAATGCCGTATAGTCCGACCGATCGGCAACAGCCTTTACGAGGTGGAAGATTTGCAGGGCAAATCGTTAGGTATTTTTCATGGAAAAGACCTAAAACAATAGGCTATAACGTTAAACCCGATTTTATTTTTTTTTCCTGTTGATTTAATTTTTTTTTTGGAAATTAAAATAAACGTCGCGTCAACATTTTTTTTATCCAACCCGAAATTTTATATTTTCATTTTTAAATCAAAAAGTTAGTTAATAAATATAGTAATTTTTTTTGGTAATTTAATTAAATACAATAATCTACGCGTTAATCGTAAATAATCTAAATTCATTTAATTTTTGTTTTTATTAATTTTCCACTTAAGTTTTTTATATCGAGACCAAGAAAGGAATTCGCTTCCTTTTCTCTTAATCCTACCAGCCAGTGAATTCATAAGTCTTTGGTAATGAGTAATTCAGTGTTTTGTTCAACTAATAAGCCAACGTTTCTAAGCAAGTTACATTTTGTAACTGTCACTGTAACATGTGCAACTCCGTACAAATCGCCGTTGCCGACAACTAACATCCTGGGGAACTATGCCATTAAGGACTGGGAGTCGTTAGTCACTGCTACAGTAACGTAATTCTGAGCCCGTAATTACAGCGAGTTGAAACAAAAGTAAAAAATTAAACAACCAATGTCTTCTGCAAAAGCATATGGTTGGCTCATTACGTGGACATGAATTTCGCTGACTGGTGTGTCAAGAGAATTAAGTTTTGAATTTCCGATCGGGGCCGAGATTTTTTTTGTAGAACCTTAATAAAAAAAAAATTTTCTCAAATTTGGTAATTGCAATGGATGTAGCAATTGTCCATATTATTTTTTTTGGTCAATTTGTAAAATATGCCGCTTAAATTCTAATATAAACTATTTTTTTTTTTTTGTTAAATACTCTACTGGTATACATATCTTAGATTTAAAACTTACCGAAAGTTTTCCATTTGTTGATAGTTTGTTGTTGGAGTTCCTTGTTGGTCATTGTTGAGTTGATATGGCAAACCTAGGGGAAATCGATAAAATTAGTTAAGTGTTTTTGAATTTTTAGAAGCTAAGTAGTATAATATAGATTCGGTTATTTATTATTTAAAAGATGAATTTAAATAATTTAAATTTCAAGTCTGAAATTTTTCATTTGGATTAAGGAGGATTTTGAAGTTTTTTATATAAAGTATTTGTAGTCTAAGTTTTCTTTTGAATTCATATTGGTAAATCTGTTGAGATTTTATAATAAATTTTCTCAGGGACAAATGAAGTTAAATACCCATTAATGTAGGGAGAAACTCGGGGAAGATTTGTTAAAAGTCTTTATATAATTAAGCTTTTTAATTAGGTTTAGGATTTGAATTAATTATTTTTGGTAATTCCTACAATTGTATTTTATTCTCATGCAACTTAAGTTTCCTTTTTTTATATATAAATACATTTGGATTAAAGTTGGTCTAACTTTATATAATGGTGTCTAATGGTACCAAATAAAATTTAACTGAATCTAATCAGATCAGTACAAAACTCGGGTAGATTTGTATTCATTGTTATGAGATTTATCGAATTAAAATCTAATACAATGTTATAGGACCATTTCTCAAATCAAAAGCTCAAAAAGGAAATTTTAATATGAAACAATTAAATTTAAAAACTTTTTATCTACCATCGTTCCTACAAATTGAATTTTCAAATATAATCTATGGTTTTAAATGCTACAAACACACAAATTTGTAAAACAATATTTGCATTTTTTTTTTTTGCAATATATTTTTTTTTTTTACAATAATGCTAAATTAAATAGAAGAACAACTTCTACAAAAAAAAATGCAAATTAAACAGTTCTTTGAATAAGTTTCAAAAAAATTTCCACAATAGTTTCTGTATTTATAGTCTTAAAACTAAAACAGAAGATGGAAAAGGAAAAAACGTTTTGAAAAGTTTTTTTTTTGATTAAAAAAATATATATTTTTGAAAATAATTTTTTCAACATTGATATTTTTCTACAAAGATATTTGTGATTTTCAAGTAGAGGGATATTTTGAATTTGAAATAGTTTTTTTTTGAAATTGAATATTTTCTAGTTATAAAAACATGTCAAAATTTCTTTGATATTTATTTTTGATACAAAAAAAAGCAATAGAACGTTTTCTACTGCCTGCTTTAAATACATATTTTGTGTACATAGAACACGAAAATAAAGGCATTAACTTCCGAGCCCTAGTTATTGAATAGATTGTAATTTTTTTTTTTCTCACTCGGGCAATTATGATGATTTTTGTTTTTTAAGTCCACGTTTTGTTAGGTACTTACCTGTTTCTGACCGATAGTTGTGTTGATGGAAAAACCGGCAGTGTTGAGTTTTAGTAGCCGGTGGCCAGTATTTAGTCTTCCACATCATATCCCGGCAGAAAAACACCTTGCGGGAAGTTGGCTGGAAATTGCTCCAGACAACATTTTACAGCACTGAAGTTGTTTTAAAAAGTTGTTTGGCTGTATGTTGTAAAAAGGCGGTGCATTTACGGGTGCTTTGTATATTTTATGCCTGGATGGCTTCGGGAAGATCTGAAAAGTAGGATTATTTGGATTAAATTGCATCAATTAATTATTACAATACTTACCTTTGCTTGCACTTTATATATTTTTGTTGCTGTTAGCGGCAGCGGAAATGGCTTAGCTCGCCATTGCTATTCAGCCATATGCGGTTCATTCAGAACATCACATGGCCAAATACCAATTAGATGGTGTATGCTGGAAAGAGAAAGATTTTTTTTGTTAGTTACCATACTTACCATTGTTCCATAGGAAGGGTGTTTTCCTTTTTTCCGCAGTATTCTTCCATCTGAGGTGAGGGAAACTTCATGGCATTGAGGACCTTTAATTTTTATTTTTTTATTTAAATTTTATTTCATTAATAAAATTTTACACATTTTTTTTTACTTACCCGTATTTCTTTTCATTCATGCAATAAACATATGTTTCTCAGTTTAGCGCTACCAGATTGTCAAAATTTAGTATAAGTTCGAAAAGGCCGTATTTACACTGCGGTAATAGTTAGAGCTGCCAGATCGCTTTTCCTTTGACGGGGTTAACCCTGAAAAGGCAAGTTGGGGCCAAATCGACCCAATACATGGAAGTAAGGGCGAATAGTTTCCCTCTCATCCTGGACCCGTTGAAGGATCTCAGGATGATTGGGTTTGTCATGTGTAGGTACAAGAGGGTGAGGTGTTGAGGTCTTGTAATAGATGAGAACAAAAAAAACCACAATATAAACAACCGTGTAGTTGCGGATAATTTTTTATTATTTTTGACAATGATAATGTCATTTTGTTTTGAAAAAAAAGAAAAGGAAAAAAAGATAGAAAAATGGAGATTTAGGTACTTCCTTTTTGGATTTGATTTTGCTGAAGGTCGGTCAAGTGGCTCCTAAGAAGGAAAAAAAATATAAAGAAAGGAAGACAACAACAACAGCAGCAAAAGATTTTATTCAAGGCAATTTTATTCAAGGCAATTTTATTTGGTGTATGTACATGGCTATACACTAAGCTTTTAAAAAAACAAAAAAAATAAACAAAGTTTTAAACAAGCATTAAAAATAAATAACAGAAATCCACTTTCGTCGAGCTGTTAGTCAACACCACCTCTGACCAGACCCATCGTGGGAGCAGCGGATATAGCACTACCAATCTTGGGGTGCCAAGGTTTGTTGAGGTTACGTACTTAAGACAGGGATACTAGGACGACATATTACGAACTGGACGGCTTCTGGAGGGAAGAAAAAATAAAGAAAATTATAATTAATTATTAAATTTTTATAAGGGTAAACATTTAGATGAATCCACTTAGCTGTTGATTAAACGAAGTCCCTTTTTACGTTATTATTAATAAAGGGTGCGCGGAACTATAGGGGTGAGCTCAGGCCTGTAGGGATCCAAGTAACTTTAGGGATATATTGCCCACGTACGGTGGATTAGGTAGATGGTGACCCTGTAATTAGCAGAAAAAATTTAATTAGTTACTGTGAAATTTATAATTTCTCTTTAATGAGAAATTCCTGAAGGAAGGTTATAAGACTTACGTGATTCACCCACATTTGTACTGAAAACTGACGGACCAACCTTAACAACCTGCAAATACATAACGATTAGCTGCACCAGCCTGCATTGGCATTTTATTTATTGGCGAAGCCACTGAAAACCCGCTTACCCGAAAAGCGTTTATAAGAAAATCTAAATATTTAGAAATTTCCTTGATATTTCTAAAACAAAACAAAAAAATCTGTAATAAGAAAAAAAATGAATTTTTAAAGTAATGTTGCTTGGTAAACCGGAATATATATATTTGTCGCATTTCTTAATTTTCTTGCATTTTAAATTTAATTATTTTTAAATGAAATTTACCTTTTACACTTTGCCTTTTTAATATTGATATTGATATTTATTATTTTTTTTTTTTTGTATTTTAAATCTAAATTTGTTTTTTTAAATAAAACCCAAAATTTTTTTTATAATGTATAAATGAAAATTTTTAAAGTTTTATCATTTATGAAAATGAAGTGCTAAGCAAAAAAGGCAGTGGTAGTAGGGAAGGGTAAGTAGCCTGCGGAGTGATTGTGTCTGGGACATCCAAGGAACGGCCAAGGATGTCAAGGTGAAATTCGTATGGATTTCAAGTGGGAGGGAAACCAGCTTGGCCTAACATCTGCCAAGCCAACTAAAAATATTTTTGAGTGTACAAAAGGAAGAGTGTGGTGACGTTTAAGTGCAGGTTTTTTTTGTTTGCTTCCGGTCCATTACCCTTTAATTTGTTTATTTTTAGACTGGCATGATTTTTTTATTTTTTTGTAGCTGTCAGGTAACGCCAGAGGTTTGCAAGAACCACCCCCCAAAACCGGCGAGCTCTAGCCGAGCTAAAACGCGGGCATGCCAGCACCGCAAACGATCTGGCCACACAAACCATAGCATTTTAACCCCCAGCTGACACTACACGTTTGGGGATATCAGTTTTCGTGCCGGTTAATACGGACTTCACCGATTTTCATCCGTTTCAAGTCAGTCACAATCGGTAACAATTTTTTTCAATTTGTTTTATTAAAATAAAATTAAGTAAATAATATAAAAGATCGGGGCGCCAAATAAATTCAGATAGCATGCATAATATGCATTGCATACGTTAGATGGTAAGTATTTATATAACTTAAAACGCTCAAATGAGATTGCAAACAAAAATATATTTGTTCATAGAATCCATCGTTTTTAAACCCCACTTAATATTTTTTACATGTAGATATCTGATTCAATAATGGGCCACAAACTAACAATGATGCTCTTGGTGGAAACAAAAAACTGCATCGAAAAAGTATAAATTTTTTTTTTTAAATAAAAAAAATATATTCCAAGAAAACTCTTACTATCTCTTGAAACTAAAATAATAAATTCTTTTTTCCTTTTAGATTTTGAATATTATCGACCACAAATGTTCCGTGATGCTGCTAAGCTGGATACAAAAAGTAGCTGTGGCGAATTTCGTATTTAATTAAAGTTAAATGAAGTATATTTTAATATTTTTTCAAATAAATTAATAAATGTATAAAAAAAAAAAAAAATCCATTGAGTTTATTGTAAAAAAATGGTTAGAATACGGACCAAATAAGTATTTTCAACGATCCGTTTATTGTCCGTTTTATATCCGTAAAAAACGGAATCATCCGTTTTCAGCACGACAAAACGGTCCGGAAACGGTCCGTATTTGACGGCCTTTAAACGGATTTGAGTCAGTTTTTAACACGACCCAACGGTCCGTAAATGGTCCGTCATTGACGGACTTGCAACGGATTCGAATCCGTATTCGATGTTCCTTTTAATCCGTTTTCTGGTCCGTATACTGATCCGGAAAACGGTACGGAAACGGACTCCGGATCCGACTATGCTGTACCGAAAACGGCACATAAACGGACCGGATTGTTTGCTGGGATTTGGTCCACACGTAATATAATTCTCTCTGCGATTGAATACAACATTATATATAATAACTAGTGTGTACACCGTGTTAAAAATTAAATAGTCTGGCATCATCTTTTCGTAAGTTATGCCAAGTTTTTAACTATAGTATACCACTTTACAGTGAATGCTTTTACAAAAAGAACATGAAATGTTTTGTTATTGCAAGAACGGAAAGTTTGTGAAATTAATAAAGTTGCGCTAAAATTTAGAAAATTTACACAAATTTGGCTTTAAATAAAAAAGCAAATAAATAAGCTTATAAAATGGCAACCATACCAAGAGCACAATTAAATAGAATACCCGGAGGAGGAATGCCTTTAGCTAAAAAGAAGTCTACGTTAATAAGGATCTTGGCAAACTGACACAAGTGGAATTGCTAGAAATCAAAGAACGGGAGGAGAAATTATTACAAAATAAGTAAGTTTAGAAGAGAAGTTATTAAAAAAACGTATTCGATTTATCTAATTTATTTTGGCATAAATTCGGTTTACCGACACCTCACCAAAATAAATGAAATTTTGTCCTTTAATAGAAGAGACCACGCTGAGTCGAAATAAAGAAAAATTTTGCGTCGCTCACTCCCCCTTTTCAGTGGGCGGGGCTCCAAAGTTTGAAATGAAATTGCAAATAACTTCAAAACTACTTGTCCGATCTTAACAAAATTGGCGTCGTTGGAAAGGTCTCGAAAATATCTTTCCAAAGGGATATATAGTGTCCCAAATATTAACCCCTTGCTGCCCAAATAAAGCATTTTTGTTTTTTTTATGATTTTTTTTTTTAACGCTCTTTTTGTTTAAATAACGCCTATATAAGTATACAAAAGAAAACTTGTAAATATGCCAAAATTTCTGCGGCCCGGGGCGAAGCCTCAGCGAAGCCGGTGGGAGGACTGGTGGGAGGAGAAAATCCCTAAGCCCGGCCGAAGGCCGGTTACGCAGAAAAACTATTTTGCAAAGACCCATATATGGTCACGTCGATATATGGTTCAAAATTTGAAAA
>CM037851.1:13671055-13698517 GCA_021234595.1 Delia radicum
TTATTAACCCATTCCTGCCTAATGGGTATTTAAATACCAAAGAAATGTTGACATTTAAAAAAATTTTAGAGCGGACCAGGTCAGAGATATCACGGTAATTTTTTTTTTATAACAAAGAAGAAAGATGGGCCTTAAATAAAAAAATGTAACCGAATATTTTTTTGGGGCTTACCTTTTTATTTTTACAGGTCAAAATAGCGGTTTTTCACTGTCGGAAAATGGAGAGGAAAAGTGCCTCCAAACATAGAAAAATGGCAATTACAAAAAACGTGTACCCTTACCGGATAGCTATTGGTGTCCTCTATTTAATAGAGAAAGCCAAATAGAAATAAGTTTACACACCTGAGCGTGAGTTCAGTTCTAACGAAACTGGGTATTTAAATACCCAACAGTCCATGGTGTGTACTAAAAATAAAATTTTTTTGCAATAAGGAAATATTTATTTTATTTTGAATAAAACTCACATTTAAATCAAAAAGCTTGTGTTTTTATTTAGAAAACGTGATATTTGTTAAAAATAAATTATTTAGCTTTAACAATTTTCTTCTCATCTGGCTCAACACCATTGTGGTAATCCAGGAAGCAGGGAGCAGGATGCAAGTTCACCTGGCACTTCAAGCAACCATATTCAGATTGGCCACCACATTGAGAGCAACGATGACGAGAATTGAGTTTTCCAATGAAGTGATCCATACGGTCGTAACGCATTACCTGTTGTGCCCCGGAAGCGGACATTCTACCCGTATGACGACAATTTGACTTTATCATAATCGATTCGCACACCTCTACTCGGAAGTCATATTGAGACATGGGTGTTTTCTTTTCGTACTTGCGACAAAAACAATGAAGTTTCCATGCATTTACCATAGCCGCATCAAACGCATTTGTGATTAATGGCCAGTACCACTTTTTTTCCCCGAATCCGAATTCGGTAATTGTTCATTGCATTGTCAAAAAAGTCCACGCCTCCCATGAAATTATTGTATTGGTTGACCAAATGCGGTTGTTCAATCGTCACCATTTTCAGTTGCTTTCGATCGTACCGTTTGGCACGGACCATTGGTGCATGGCACGAGAAATTGGACAGTAAGGTCACGACCTTAAAAGATAAGATGTTAAGTCAAAAATGTATTTGTGGCAAGGTGTGGTAACCAGTGATATACAATACGCCCAAAAACGTTTTCATTTCACTACTTGATGTAATAAATGATGGGCAATTGTTGGTCACAGCATATTGGTTGGTGGAAGTGACCAAGAGGTGAAGACCTCCTCATCAATGAATTTTTCCCAAATCTGCACTGGATTCAAAGCTGCAATTTGTTCATACAACGCTTTGTATGAAGTTGCCGTATCATCAAATGGAATTTTATTGAATTGATAATTTTGCGACCGAGACCATCTTGGTTTCATTTCTTGATCAATTCTGGGTCGCTTCGGTGCATTTCTTGATTTCAGAGTTGATTTACGACCACGGCCACTAGATGTTGAGGCCACCGGTGCATCATTTTCTTCTTCAGTTTCGGGTTCATTTACGTCATCCATATCATTATCACCACCCGATGGCATGTGCTCATTGCTGTCATCGTAAACACATTCAATTTCAAACTGTCCGGCAATCTCCCGAGGCAACTCCTGTTCATCGCGCAACAATTGAACATTGTCGTCCAAATCCTCATTATCACTAAGATTGTCGACAACATCGGGTTGGCGTTATTATGACGTCAACGGTGTCTGCGTGTTCTACAAAATTCTCTCCTGCATCACTATCTTCATCAGACCAACTATCAAAAATAGCTTGCATTTCGATAGTAGTCACAACTTTCTGTCGACGAATCATTTTTAAATCCAATATTCCGTTTTAGATAACGACAATCTGAAAATGGATGAATATATTCATAATTAAACGATGAAAATATTTGTCAAATATAATATAAACAATTATTGTACTTACAAATGTTTATAGTCAGCAAGCTTAGAACTTTTTTCTATTTTATTACACCTTTTTCTTATTACTGTGAACTTTTTTTTTACATGTGGGATGATAATGCATAAAAATGACACTAAGCGAATGAAAACAGTATACAAAATGTCATAACAATAGCATGTTGATTTTTTGGCAGAGATGGAAAAGTGAAAGTAAAACTTTTACACCAATGCCTGTTGGTATTTAAATACCCATGTCATATCTCAGGTGTGTGTACAGGTAAAAAATTTTTTTTTTCTTCCTATCAACTTCTGTGTTCTCCTGGACACATATATCCAAATTTGATTAAGATCGTACGAGCCGATCTATGAGCAGGCATTAATGGGTTAACGTAGATATAATTATTTTTACCCGGGTGATGAAATGTTTCGTGGGTCAACAATTGATGATGCTTTTTTTAACAGTGTTAAAATAACAAAAAAAAACTAATAATTTTTTAAAATTTTTTAATTTAAAAATTTTGTTGAATATCAAAGTCATAGTGAATTATTTTATAATTGATTCAATAAAAAAATGTATATTACAATTTGTGTTAAGTGTTAATATTGATAACTTTTTTGATTTGGACCATTTTCGAAAAAATTCGGCCCGGGTTATTGTTTTCCAAAAAAAAAAAAAAAACGATTCTTAAATTCGGGACACTTTGCAATAAAATTCGTTATTTTAAGGGACATCCTAATCAATATACAATATTTTGTATACTCAATTACTTATTTACAATTTAATTTTCTATTAAATTTTAGTTTATAAATATTTTTAACGACAAATCGAATAAAATACTATTAACCTGCTTTTGATAAAAATGCACTTTGAACTCGTTTATTTTTTATTTTATATGTATTTTTTTTTTTATTGTTAAGCACTTGCCACCTTTTTACAATATTGGATTTTTTTTTATAATTTTATATATTTTTTTTTTTGAACCACCGCAACCAAACACCTTCTTTCAATCTTCTACTGGTGGTGCTTCTCCTCCTTTTCTTATGGTTCAATATAAATGCTTGACACCAATTCGCGTTAATAATGTCTCAATAAAGTTGTTGTTTTTAATAATAATGAACGAACGGAACACACGTTGTAACATTATAGAATAATACTACGTTGCCGTTTGGAAATGTCTTCGTCTTGCAACGATGTAGATTTGGGCGGTATTTATTGGAAAGAGTAAATGTTGTTATACCAATACCCCGGTGAAATTAACTGCAACTTACAGTTAACATAACTGCATTTGTAGTTGATAACACCATGCAACAAATTTACATTTTTTTTCTCACACGTGGAAAAATCAATATATACGTGAAACTAGATACCCTATATACTTAAACTGCGTTTTCAGTTTTTCGTCATCACGTCAAAATTCATTTTAAAAGGACTTTAAGGTTTACATTTTTCCACAAAAAATGAAAGCACTTGTACTCCACGGCGCCCCTGAGTCGTTTTAAATAAAATTTGCGTGTTACTCCAATGTTAAGGCGGATTCTGTTTCTGGAGGGTCTACAAACTAAATGGCGCTTTTTTTTGCGACCAATCAAAATTTTCTAAATTTGGCATTTCGTTTGTTAAGGGGCCGATTTTGATTAAAAAGAATTATGAACGATTCGGATAAGTGAGTTTTTTGTCAGACACGCCCCTTTGGAGGCGGCATTGCTTAAGATTTAAATTGTTTAAGTTTAAATTTTCTCTAAAATTACTGATTTTTATCTCATACGAAAGCTTATAAAATGTTCTTTCGTATATATACATTTTATTTAATTTAATTTAATTTAATTTATTTATTCATTTCAATAACCTAGCCTGAAGGCCATAATCGGTTACAAATTTCTACTAAATTATACAAAGTAAACAATAAAATTTGATATACATAAATAAAATAATAAGAAGAGATAATAATTAAAATACAATATTATTAAAAATAAACAAGAAATATAAAAAAAAGGAGTGATAATAGTTTATTTATTAAGTCCCCAATGTTACGAAAAAAAAAAATTAACAAGCCTTAGTTAAAAACAAAAACCCCCAAACCTAAAAAAATCAAGTGCCTCGTGAAAATAATAGAAAAATTTTCTTCCTATACGTATTAATAGAAAAATCGAACGATTTTAAAGTAAGTGGTAATTTGTTATACTCACGGGCAACTCTAACAAAAAAAGATCGCCCCAAAAGTGGTTTGTAAGTTTCGGAATAACCAATTGTCTATTCCTAGTAGATCTACCAAATTTAAAAAAATTATACAAAAATTTCGGGGTTTGCAATTTATATATTTTAAAAAAATGTAAAATACACCTAATTTGAACAAAATTATCGAACGAACATCCCAAGAATTTTAAAACATAAGACGAAATGTGATGACGCAATCTAAGAGAGTATAAATATCTCATGACACGATTAAAAGCCAATCTTAGCTTCTTCATCACATAACCTAAAGCTCCAGAGTACACTTCTAAGCAATATAAAAATATTGGCATAATCAACCCATGAACAACCTTAAGCTTGACATTAAATGGTAGTATAACATCCAAGCTATACAACTTTCTCAAAGTAAAATTAACTTTAGAAACAACCGCATTGACATGATCCTGAAAACTTAACTTGGAATCTATAGTCACACCAAGACATTTAAATTTTTCTACAAATTCAACTGCATTACCATCTAAATTAATAGTAAAGTTATAAATATCACTATCACCAAATAACATAGCCTTAGATTTACTATAATTAACATAAAGATAATTCGAAGACATCCAATTGCCAAGTAAATTAGCAGTATAATCAATCATATTCTCCATTACATCAGGGAATTGCCTATCTCCCTTAAATAGAATCTGAACGTCATCTGCAAACGCAAAAGGATAGCTTTGATGCTAAGACTGTGAGTTCAAATCACAGTACGACACCAAAAAATAAAAAGTTTTTCATATAGAGCAAAATTAACAATATAAAATACTTTGTTCAATTGACACATAAATTAACCACTGACGAGTCCCAGGAGGGGGACGAAACTGCGGCAGTCTGGTGTATCCCTTGTGTCCGTAAAATTTTTCAATAAAATGTTTTCTTCTTCTTCTTCCTGTAAAGAGACTAACTAAAGGAAAGCACATATTGTTAGACAAAATATCAAAAAGATCATTAATAAACATAATAAAAAGTAGAGGCCCAAGAACAGATCCTTGGGGAACACCACTAAAAACAGGAAGCATTCCAGAACAAGTGCCATTACTGAACACATATTGCATTCTATCTGATAGATAAGAAGAAATTAATTTGCATGCAGATCCAGAAAAATTAAAGAGCCTATTCAGCTTTTGAACCAAAAGAGAATGATTAACCTTATCAAAAGCTTTTGCCAAGTCCAACGACAATAAAACACAAACCCCATTATCCGCAACCTTCTGCCTAATGTTGTCTGTCAAACCAATAAGCAATGATGTAGTACTACGATTACATCTAAAGCCAGATTGACAATCATGCAACAAAAGTTGATTATAACGTGTTCCATCAATTGATCCTTCATGAGGTATTCAACCATTTTTGACAAAATGGGTAAAATAGAGATTGGTCGTAAATTATCAGTACCACCACTCCCACTATTTTTCCCTATAGGAACAATCTTAGCAATTTTCCACAACATCGGAAAAACCGATGTTGTCAAATAGTATTAACAAGATGTAAAATGTAATCACATATAAACGGAATCAACAACTTGATGAACTTAAGCGCAAAGCCATCGTAACCAACAGCTTTTGACTTAATCATGTTAAAAGCTAAAATCATTTCAAACCTATCCACTGATCTAAAGAAAAACCACAATTATCTACAAAAGGAGTATCCTCAACAATATTACTATTCACAGTTTGATTCATAGAAAATAAATTGTTCAAGTTATCAGGATGAACTGCTTCAAAATTGTCCTTATCGTTAACTGCTCCTTTCCTATTCAAAATTGACCATATCTCCTTATTAGTCTTATTTTGAAAAATTAGTTCATGAGCTTCCCTTTTCTTTTTACGAATCACGTTCTTTGCACGATTTCTGCACCGGCAAAAAACTCTCCAATTGTCATCGCTTCTATCATTTAAATAAGTGCTATATGCAAGATCCCTAAGTGATTGATAGTATTGTATCTCAGGGGCTTTGAACCAGCTGTCGCAACAATCACGAATTAAACGCCTCTTAAAAGGGACAATACTATGTAAAAATTGCATATTATTGTTCAAAATTAGCAACTGTTCATCTACGTTATTAGTCAAAAACATATCACTAAAATTACACTCCATTACCGCAGCTTCCAAAGAGGAAATATTAACCGCATCATAATCAAAGAACTCATAAAATTGTCTAATAACCGGTTGCAAAATTTCAACTGATATAAAGATAAATGAGTGACGAGTAATGCCAGGACATTGAAATTGGTTAGAGCACTTAATTAACTCAGGACACGAAACCAAAAAATAGTCTAGCAGGGAAGTCGAACCACGAGCAATATGCGTGGGCATAGAGTTGTGAACAAGAGATAGATTGAGTCTACTACATATGTCTCTCACATTTGAACACTTCGATTGATTAAAAAGACTGTTATTAAAATCTCCCATAATTACAACGTTCGCATACTGAACAACCAAATCTGATATTTCACTTTCAAAACTTTTTAAAATCACCACGAGGCAAGTATGCAACTCCAACCAAAATTTTAACGTTATTAAAAACTAATTCTACAAACAAGCATTCAGCAACTGTATAGTTTAGCCCAATATGCACTACCTTCTGTTCTATATTTTCAGAAATAAATAGAGCAACACCACCTGCATTGCCACACGGCCGATCATTCCTGTGACATACATACCCAGGTATATTAACGACGTTGGTAGAGATTGAATGTTTCATCCATGTCTCACTAAAACCAACAACCTGCAAGAAACCACCATCCAACAAGTTCTTAATTTCACTAAATTTAGAAGAATTAGGTTTTAAATTAAAGCTTGTACAGTTTAAGTGACCAAATTAAGGTTTTGTTTTAAATTAAATAGTTGGGATTGTAAAAAACTATTATCACTAATAACATTTCCAAGATTTTGTCTTAAATTCATTTCATAAATAAACAAATGGCAGAATATAACAATTTCCGTAAACATGTTATAAGAAAATAATAAAAGAATAAACAAAATAAATAAGTAACAAAAAGGGTTACACAAGTATTAAAGAAAGTATTAATAAATATTTAGCATTTTCCTCATATAAAATAAGTAAAATATATGCAAGAATAAATAACAAGATATGTTATCAACCATTTAGCATAAAAAAGTTAGAACAATGTTATTTATCCTCCTCACCTACCCAGTGCTACCTTGAACACCAAAAAAATTAAATAACAAAAATTTAAGGAAATAATTTGAAATTCTCACAACCTTCTCTATTCACATGACCACCATGTTCAAGCATTAAATAAAAAATATGACTTAATTACATCAAAAATCAAAGCTAATACAAATTTGAAATATACTACTACTGTACAAAATCCTTGAGAATAATTAAATTGTTACAACAATTAATTTAATATAATATAATATAAAGTACTCAGGCACTCAAACCACATCCAGGACCAGCACTTTGTGGAGAGGCAAAGGATATATCACTTAAATCAGCCAGACCATCACGCAAACTAACACATTGCTCACACGTAAATATATTGACCGTACCATCCATCATTGTAATTTTTGCTTTCGGGACATCATAGTTCAAAATCTGTATCTTACAATCTTCCCATAATTTTTAAGCGTACGGCAAACAGCAATTAACCTTTTAGCAGCATCAGTTAAGTTATCGTGCAGCATAATTTTGCTCTGATTATTGTTATCAACGTTTCGAACTACATCTTTTAACAGTATATTACGACTTTTGTTATAATTGATCATTAACGAGTCTCTGATCTGTACAGAATTAAATTTAACGAGTACAGCCTTCCCTCTCGCAAAATAAGTACAATGCTGAATATCCGAACTTGTTATACAAACTTTGCACATAGATGCAATTTTTAAAATAGGCTCCCGCAAGTCCAATATTTTATTAGGCAATCCTCTGATGATAATGTCCGCTCTATTCAAGCGCCTTTGAAGAATGCTATTTTGAATTTCCAAGCTAGCTATTCTTCCACTAGCAACATTATCCACTACATTGACGACATCAAAACAATGCTTTAAATCTGTTTTGATTACCTCTACATCTTTGGCTGATTCAGCAGTATTGATATTTGAAAGCTGGTCAAGTTTTTCCTGTACTAGTCGGAGACCACTTTCAAGTTGTTCATCAAGAATACGCTTATTTTCTTGTAGCTTGTCATCCAATTTTTTTTCCAATAAAACCGTAAGCTCAGTAAAACCATTCCGCAACTCCTCTTGAACATTGCAAAATTTAGGAACTCTGGAGCAATAATCACAAATATATTTAAAAACTTTATTCTTTGTTAAAATACTGTGCTGTTCTGTAGTCACTTTGGCACAATCAATGTGAAAATATTCACTACAATAAGCACACGGGATGCTTCTTTGCGTTTTTGTAACATTTTTTTTGCAACCAGGGCATTTAAAAACATCATTTTGAGGAGACATTGCTAGACAATAAAGCAACAACAACTATGAGCCCTTATAAACAAACAGCCAATATGATAGTCAACGACGTCACAGAAAGAAAATAATATGGAACCAGATCGGAAGAGCCAATAAGCATACAAATTTGTGCTGGTTAGTATTCGAAATCAAGTTTGTTAAAAAATTGATTATTAAAAACAATTAAATTCAATAGTTTAATTTTCAATAGGTGAGGCAAAGTAAACAACAATAATCAAAACAAACAGCTCTACCATAAGTGCTTATTGTATTTTGGTTTGTTATATTTCAATAACCAAATAAAATTTTAATTGATTATTCACTTCTTGAATATTTTTAGATAAATTTTTAAATGTAAAACCACAAAATTTATTTATTTTTATATTTTTTATTAATTTTCTTAATAACACAAAAATTTGCGCTTTATTCTTCCATGGCAGCGTTGCCAGATGAGAGCGTGTTATTTCACTTTAAATTTAATAAATAAGTTGTTTAAAATTTTAAACGTAAAAAAATTGACTTTTAACCCCCTGCAGCCTCCAAAAACGTGTGTATGACAAAAAAAAATCTCGACTCAGCTCACGTATCTGAATCGTTAATAAATTTTTTATCAAATCGGTAACGTGTCCCTAAACTGAAGAAAAATTTATTTAATTTTTACTCATATATAAAAAATGTCTAGTTTTTATTAACCTACTTCTGCATTTAAAAAATTATTACATCAGTATTGCCATATGACAATTTCAAAAATCGGTAAACACGAAAAAATTAATGTGTCTTTTTATTTTTTGAATAAATATTTGTCCACAAAATTTCTAAACAAGCGCCATATTTTGTTTCTATGAACAATTTTTGATTAGAATATACACTTTAAAATTATAATGTTTGTAGTTGTAAAGAAAATCTAAAATGTAAACGTAACATTTTGAGGTGAGATATTATGGTTACGTGCTATAGAATATACCGTCCTTTTTCTGCTTTTATCAAAACACTTTTGTCT
Source organism: Delia radicum (assembly GCA_021234595.1). Lineage (NCBI taxonomy): Eukaryota > Metazoa > Arthropoda > Insecta > Diptera > Anthomyiidae > Delia > Delia radicum. Next base: position 13,680,639 of record CM037851.1, read on the forward strand.
ATCTCTGGCTTTTTTGTTTTATGTATTTTCTTAGCATGTCTCTTATATTATTTAAAAAATCACTTTTACAAAAAATTCTACTAACATAACATGAAATTAATATGAAATTAATATCAAAACAACGAAAACTTTCATGAACAAATTTTCGTATATTTTACGAAAGTTTATGTTATTTGTATATTTTTTTCGTACTTTTATGCATGAATATTATCAGTGTACAATTTTTTTTTTTCATATATATGTTTTTGCCGCATCAATTTTTCTACATCAATTACGTATAGTAAGACAATGCTGGATCCCCTCAAAAATTTTACAAACTTTACAAAATAAGTTCCTCCTTAATGTAAATTGTAGGCAAGAAAAGATTTCCTTGTACAACAGTACAATAACTACCAAACAACAACCAACATATCGAGTACTTTCTCAATGGCAGGTCAAAAAGTGAAGAAAGTACTGGAGGGTACGCTATAGAAATTAACCCTTGAATGCCACACTCAAAAAAAAAAAAATGTCGGTGAAGTCAGTAACATTTTTGCTGGGGTGATCCTTGCAGAAAAATTGCTAATATCAGAAAAAACTTTGCTAAATTCAGCAAAACTTTTGCTAAATTTACTAATTTGTTTACTGGCATTAGCAAATTTTTCTGCAAGAATCCTTCCAGCAAAAATGTTGCCACTTCACAGACTTTTGAAGGTGGTTTCACTTTTAGGCTGTATTAAAAAAAAAAAAAAAAAAATACTGTTTTTTTTATACTAAAGCAATGAAATTATTTTGATAGAAAAGCTACTTTTATGAAAAAAATACGGTTTAGGAGCTAAAAAATTTTTAAAATACATTTTTAAGAATGAATCGGAATTTAAAAAAATTCCTTTCTAGGTAAGAGACGTCAACAATAAACAAAAAGTTTAACGACTCATTTAAGGATTCCAAGGATTTTTTATTCAAGGGCTAAATGACTCAAAGGATACATTTAAATGACATCACCTTATCATCAAATTATTATTAATATATGATTTAAATTTAATTGCAAACAGAAGTAAGAGCATTAAAAGTTTAATACTACTACATAAAGCGGGGAGAATATAATTTGTTTTATTAATACCCTACACAAATGTAATATCATGATTATTTGAATACCCTGTAATAATATGGATCCATACATGAGCGCACATGCTTCATTAGGGTGGTCCTTATTTTTCAACTTGCGATTTTTGGGGCTGCCCCCTTCTTAAAATATTAGTTTGGGTACAAAAACTCACCATGCAAAAATTAGAGTTCTAGCATAACGGGAAGATGTCCCGCATCGCCCTTGAAAATCGGGCCCCTTGGAAAAATGAGCATAATATAAAAAAAATTACAATTTTTTTTTTCTTCAATATTAAAAAAATATAAAATAATTTTTGTGTTGGGTTGTAATCATAACTACTCAGATAAAAAATATAACTTTCCCAGAAAATCGCTAACTTACCCTAACTTTGTGTCAAAAAAATTAATAAATATTTTGGGTGTACCTCAAAGTAACTTTTTTGCATTTTTGAAAATTTTATTCAACAAAAATGAAAAACCTAGTGTTTGCTGTCAAGTATTTTATTAAGCACATCTCAAGTATTAATAAGCCAAGTATTACGGATATCCGTTGGCAAAAATTTTTGTTAGATCATTTTGATTCTAGCAGATTTCAACGTTTTTTTTAAATTTGTATAGACTTTTTTTTTTAACAAGATTTTTGTAATATTTCATCAATGTTATTTTGTATGCTATTTTATATAATTGTAATAACTTTATTATAAAGTATAATTTTTCGTGTTCATAGTTAACCTGCGTTTTCATGGGGTCACAATTGACCCTCGTATTTTAAAGAGTCAAAAATCACAAAGATGACAAAATAAATTTTTGTTTATGTTTCTAATTGTAATTTATTTACATTTTAAAATGAATTAAAATTAATTATTTAGTATAAATTCAGATATTGTATTCATATTTAAATTGTATTTTTTTTTTGTACATATTCAGGAGAATTTTAAAAAAAGGTATTTTTAATTTAATAGTGTAAATTTTTTTCACTCAAAATTATTATTATGGAAAAGTTTTAAGTTTTAATTTTTACTAAATTGACCTACTCGAAGACTAGAAACGGTTAACGAAAATTTTTTTAGAATAAATATAATTTGAATTATTCCTTTTTTTATTTTATTTATAAATTTTGACACAAAGCTGCATTTTTCTTACGTGGGTCATATTTGACCCCAGGTTAACATGGGTTAACTATCAACAGAAAAATAGTATTTTATAATAAAGTTATAACAATCATATAAAAGAGCACATACAATAATATTGATGAAATATTATTAAAACCTTGTTTTAAAGTAAAAATGTAAAAAAATAAAAAAAAAACCTTGAAATCCCCGAGAATCAAAATGCTCTAAAATAAAAAGTTTCCAACGGATATCCACAGGACTTGGCTTATTTAATACTTGAGATATGTTTAATAAAATACTTGACAGCAAACACTAGGTTTTGATTTTTGTTGAATAAAATTTTCAAAAATGCAAAAAAGTCACTTTGAGGTACACCCAAAATATTTATTAATTTTTTTGACACAAAGTTGGGGTAAGTTAGCGATTTTCTGGGAAAGTAATATTTTTTATCTGAGTAGTTATGATTAAACCCAACACAAAAATTATTTTATATTTTTTTAATTTTGAAGAAAAAAAATTTGTAATTTTTTTTTTAATTATACCCATTTTTTCAAGGGGCCCGATTTTCAAGGGCGATGCGGGACATCTTCCCGTTATGCTAGAACTCTAATTTTTTGCGTGGCGTGTTTTGACACCCTAACAAATATTTTAAGAGGGGGTACAGTCAAAATCTCATTTTTATTTTTCGCCCATACAACGAAAGACAACCCTAATGCTTCATACATGTCCATACACACATGCTTCATACACATCCATACATGATTCACATGTGTTCATAAATGATTCATATATATTATGAGGGATATATATATTAATGCATTATCTAAAATTGATTTAATATCAAAGAGCATATAGACTAAAGAGATTCCAATTCGCTCAACCTCTGTTAAATCCGTCTCTTCTTTTTTGTATGAACACTTTGTATCGAATTTCTAAAGTTCGAACACTCAGAATTCGAATGTTCAAAATCTCTCAAGAAAAACTAAAACAGTGATGCCAAATTTTTGCTTTTATCAATATTTATGGGGTGCTTGTAAAAGCTTGTCAGTAGAATCTACTGAAAACTACTAATTACACAAAGTTTAATGTTCAAAATGCGACAAGATTAATTACCGTTAATTCACAATGGACCGTATTGGTCTTCCGAGTGGAGATGTGCCCTTGGGCACATAACCCTTGTTAACCTAATTACCATTAAAATAACTAAAAATTTACTTTTTTTTAACCGTAGAAAATTAACTAACCATTAACGAATTAATGGCACATCATAGATCCACTTAACATTTTTTAACCAAACTTCGCAGATACATACATATACATTGAGCAATGCATCATTTATAAATTTTTGTAATTTTTTTACCTTAAACGCCCTTTAGTGATAATTATTGAAACCAAAGTTGAAGCTTTGACAGAATATGGACCTTAAAAGTTTAATTTTGTGAACAAATATTTATTGAAAAATATTTGAAAAATTAATTTTTGTGAGTAAAAAGATTTTTAAAATTTTTGGAAAAATTTCGTGGTTTTTGACCAATTGGCAACCCTGAAGTTATAATTTGTATATGGCAACCCTGAAATTATATGGTAACCCTGAAGATGTAATTTGTATAAGCTTACTAGTATTTTAATAAAATTCATTGTCCGACCGGTCAGATTTTCAAAAATTATATACAGTCGATAAACTAATTTCTAGCAGGGGAATAAATTTTCATATTTTTTCATCAACATGCCAATCAAAAAATATAAAAGATAAAACTAAATATAGTTGTTTTTTATTCGAAATTTCCAATTTAATTATAAAAATAAAATGTTTAAGCTCGAGGCCTGGATTTTTCTTTAATTAAAATTCTTCTTTATTAATTTCCAATATTTCGAAACTCTTTGAGTTTCATCCTCAGGGAGTATAAGGGATTTTAAATAAAAACACAAAATTCTAAAAATTAACGTTGTTTAAAAGATAAAACTATTTTGTATTTTTAAATAATTTTTTAAAAAAGTCCCATCAAAAATTATCATAAATTGATTTTTTTAAATAATTATTGGCAACTCTGAATATGAATTTTATATAAGATTTTTATTCACGACTGTAGTCAAGAATTATTGAATTATTTTAAGATTTTTAAACCACATCTTTATCCAGTAAAAAAAAACCGTTTAATTGTACTTGACCGGAAAAGGAACACTATGTCAATAATGAGTTAACTAACGTACTAACTGAGAAAAAAACTGGTTTACCTAACGACTTTTCATAAATAAAAGCTTTTAAAAAAGTCCGCTTTTAAACATAAAAAATTTATTAAAAATTTATTATATAAAAAGTTTTGTAGCGCTTTTTTCTCTTAAAAAGTTGCAACACTTGTTATGCTCTGTTTCGATCTTAATCAAACTTTATAAAGAGCTTTCAAACTTCGAATTCATTTAACTTTTTTCGATAGAAATTTTCATTTTTCGAAAGAGCGAAACGGATACCCGCCTATAATTATACATGTGCATACATTTCCATACATGATCATCTGTGTACATTAACGAAAATTGAGGAATATTTTTTATGATTATTTCGTATGAGCATATATGAATCCTATATGGTGATATATGGACCTGTATGACCACGAATGACTTCATATATGAGCATGAATGAGTTCAGACATGTTCATAAATGCATGCATATATGTTGATGTCTAAAATATTCCAGATGATTTAAAAATATACATTTTTGAGAGGCGTTTAGCATTTCCATTCATAGCTTTTAAACAAATGCTTATTTTTAATACCAAAATTTTCAAAAACTAGAAATGCAATAATTCTAATAATTCAGAATTCCCGCCCACTTATAAGAAGCGTGGTGACATTTCAATAAACAGACTAAGCTCAAGCCATATTTTTATACTTTAAAGCTGCTGGAATATTGTTAGCTACAAAAATTTTCTGCGTAGGGTATTTTAAATTCATTTCTAACCTTTATCCTTATGTTCCTTACTTTTCATTTATGAAATTCATATTCTTATAAAGAGTATGAAGATGGAAAATATTGCACTATGAAAAAGTTATAAGCATGTCATGGCACCAATTCATTTTTTGTTTTTTTTTTACCCGAAAAATAAATAAAAAAATATGAAAATTTACTTGTGAAAAAGGAAACGATTTTCTGTAGCTAAAAATCAACACAATGTATGACTTGTAGTGTTTTCAAGTGGGTTTATTACTGTAGAAGGATATTTTACCCCACATAAGGATAATGGCAAACTAGGCTTTCAATAATATAAAACTAATTAAAGTACAGCAGGAAAGAATAACTTTTTGGCAGTCAATATTTACGCCAATAAAGTTAAAAAAAACTTTGAAAACTTTTTAAAATTGACAAGTTTTTGCAAAAAGAAAAATACGGTTTATCAATATTTTATAAAAAATAGTGTATGTATTGACAAGGACATAGAGTAGTGTTGATTAAAAGAAGCACAATAAATCGATTTTAAAAGTCAAAGAAAGTATAAACGCTTCTGACATTTATGGACTAGTTAGTATGAATTCCCACAAAATGTATATAAGTTCTATTATGTATACTAGACTGTTAAACAATCAAAGTTTTTAAAACTGTGAGAAAAATCTTACCGAATAAAATGTTTGATCCGTGATTTTTTTGAAAATCAAATATAACTATAAAGTTATTTTTGTAATTTTTACCGTATTTGATATATTTCTTATAAATAATATTTTAGTACCCTTCCTTGATATATATGTTTTTTAAATTCGTTTGAAACTGTACGTAAATGTAATTGTTTAAAATAGGGTTTCACTTTAAAACTCCAAACAAAAAATGTTCGATACTTTGAAAGTTATTTTAATTTTGATCACATAAATATTATTTAAAAAGACTGAGAAATTCAAAAAACTATTTTTAGACATTTATGATATTGCCTTCAAAACTGTTCAAATATGTAAATACAGTGGAGTACGGTTATAACGAATTGGCGGGGACCGGGCGATTTAGTACGTTATAAGCGAATTTCGCTATAAGCGAAATTCGCTATAAGCGAAGTTCGCTATAAGCGAAATTGGCTATAAACGAAGTTCGCTATAAGCGAAGTAAAAAATTCCAAAATTCCAAAAAATTATTCAAATTTCAGAATTTTTTCTTATGGAGTTTCTTTTCTGGCAAAAATGTCACATTTTTTTTGCACTTTGCCCTCAAATTACCTTTTTGTGTTCTTTTCTAAAATAAGGTAAACACTCTGAGAGGGTGCCGTGTTTCTTTCTGAAAATGTTGCCTTATAAAAGGCAAAACATTCAACATTTTCTGCCCTCAATGCAACATTTTCTGCCCCTGTTTTTTGGTTTATCAATCACATGTGTATATATTGCAAAGTTTTTGGCGAGGAAAACTCTCACCTTGGTAGCAGAGTGGTAGTGTGCTGGTTTCTGACACAGAAGATCCCGAGGTTTGAACCCATATTGGTATGACATTTTCTTATATTTTTTTTTTTTTTTTTTTTGTTAATTTAATTTACGATTTTTTTTAATTTGTTTTTGCTATTTTTTTAATTTTTTCGTTTTGTAAGTATTTAATAATTTTTTTAATCTGAAATTCGAATTAGAAACAAAATTATAAAAAAAATTAATTGAAAAAAAATGTATTGAGCTAAATCCAAATTTTTTAAATAATTAAAAAAACAAAAATTAATTATTAAAAAAAAACATTAATTTTTTTTTAAAGTTTGCTGGGATTCGAACCCGAACCTTCACAACACTTAAAAACAGATTTGTTTAAATAAATGTAATATGTGATGAAATTGTGTTCTATTCTGATTGTAAAAATGCTTCATTTTAATGGGCGAGGGCAAAATTTGAAAAATGTTGCACATTAAGAAGGCAACACTTTTTTCCAGAAAAGAAAACACCATTAAATTCACATTAGTGTTGTGAAATATTGCTACTTTTGACTACTCGATACTATTTCATACTTTTGAATTGAGTAGTCGATACTTCTTGAATTTCATTTTACTTTACATTTGAATATAAACCCTCTTTGTGATTATATATTTTTATTTTAGTTTATAAATATTTTGCACAAACTAAAAAACAAAATTTTTGAATCAAAAAGATTTGATCTATTTGTCGTTTTCGTGCATTTTTTTTTTTAAACTATTATTTTTCTACAATTTTTCTGTTTTTTAATAAAGTAGCATTGTTTTGCATTCTTAAAGCCAGTATATTATTCACATCTGTGAAATTATTTGGCGCTATGTTTGAAACTCCTAAACTATAATAAAATCTTTAAAACTGACAATTTCTTCACAGTCATTAGAAAGCCACAATCATAACAAAGCCAGATGTCACTTTTTCGCTACACTTCCAATGCGAAAATAATTCCATCAGAATATCGCAACAATTCAACGAAAGTGACAAATAATTCATAATACGGAGGTCTGACAGAATTTTCGCAGAAAAACAAACAAAATACTGGGCTTTACTGCTAAATTATGCAAATAGAAAAACCCACAACCCTTATTTAGGTACTTTTTAGTATTCGATACCCAGGAAATTAGTTGGTATCGAGTACTCAGATACCCAATACTTTTACAATCCTAATTCACACACTTCAACAATTCTTCCATTTAAATTACGATTCATACAGTTTTACATTCTTCTTTAAAATTGTAACTAAAAAGCTAACATTTTTAAGATTTGCAGCAGAATTTTAATTTTAGAATCTTGACTTTTTTATGTTTTCGTTATAAGCGTAAAAAAGTTATATGAACACTCGTAAAAGGGTCCCAAAAATTAGTTCGTTATAACCGTATTATTTTGTATGAAATATGTTAGTAAATGCTTTGGGACCAGAAAAATGGTTCTTTATAAAAAAAGTTCGTTATAAAAAAAAGTTCGTTAAAAATAAAAGTTCGTTATAAAAAAAGGTTCGTTATAAAACAAAGTTCGTTATAAAAAAAGTTCGTTCTAAAAAAAAAGTTCGTTATAACCGGTGTTCGTTATAACCGAACTGTATAACGAAATCCACTGTATAACGAAATTTCGTATTTTTTAAAAAGCCTAATTGGCCGAGATTATGCATAAATTTTAAATATTATTTTTAAAACTGCGCGAAATATGAAAAAAAAACTACAAAATATCACTTCAATCACTCAATTGGAGTTTTTAATGCTTGATTAAAGGTCTTTCAGAAGAATTTCAATATGAAAGTATTTTAAAATTTCGGAAATCTTAGCGAAAATGCCAAAAAATCTAAAAATAAATTTAAATGTAAGAACAAACAAAGTTTTTAGTATTGGATTAAAAAATAATGAATTTTGTGGCATAACGAAATTATTAAAAAGTATCAAGAACAAATTTAGTGTTTCAAAAATATATAATTAAGTGCCTAGCAAAACCACACATTACCATATAATGGGTAAAGTAATGTATAGCCATAGGGCTCCATGCATTACAATACGCCTATAAGTAATGGGTGGATTCATTATCTAGTAGGGGGTAAAGTAACTGGTAACTTGTATTGTTAACGGGTTTGGAAAAGTAATGTATCTATAAATAGATTTCATAAAAACAAATTTATAAAGAAAAATTATTACAAATAATTTTTTTTTTTTTTTTAATAAATAACGTGTTCGCGTTGAGATTCAAACCTGTGGACTCTGATTGTTAGGCGAGAACTCTACCAACTGAGCTATCGTCACATATAATAATGAGCTGCCTAAAATTTAAATGAATTGTTATGCTTCGAGTTTTCGTTTGTGATGTTAAAAATATGTAACTTACCCTTATGCTTACCAAATATCACAAAGTAATGTGTCTAAATATATGCCTACGCTTACTTTGTAAATTTTTTTATTTTTCATTTTTTTAACTTAAAAACAGATTTTTCTTAAAACTTTTAAGCTTGAAGAGTGATTATTTTCAGATTTTTATACATTAAAACACTTCTTCTCTAAAATTTTTATTTATTCCATTTTTTTTTTGCCATAATTTTCCATTTGCCCTACACTCAGGGAAAAAACGTTTCATCATATTGATGATATTGTTTCATAAATCGTTTATCATCAATTATTCATCATATTTATAAAGTTCTAATAAATATGATGTAAAATTTCATAAAATTGTATGACAAATGTTTCATAGAACTTCAGCATTTCATAATAAAGTTTTTGGTTTTATTGAAATTTATATTTTTAAAATTTTAAAAATATAATTTGCAATTTAGACTTTTTTAAACTCAAAAAACTACCAGAAATTATTTGAAATTCTGCAACATCAATAAATATAATTTGAAGTGTTCTTAGTTTTAAATAAATTTTTTTGAATACAGGAATATGAAACGAATAGGAAACGTTTCATAATATTTATGATTTGAAAAATTGTCAAATTTAACAGTGGAGTGGAGAGCTTGCAACTCAACAAAAACTGTATTTTTGTTTAAAATCTCCGGATGATGATCTAAAAATTAGATCGAAATAATCCTAATCTTTACCCATTATTAAAGAGTCCATATCGAGGAAAACGATTAATAAAAGTTTTAAAATTTTGATTATCGCCCATGTCATAGGTTTCCTTACTTTTTGAATACGAATAAATTTTAAAAGCACATGAAATTGAAATTTGGTGCTTTTTAATCCCCACAAATGTATAAAATTCGAAAATAATAGTCGAAAAATGTAGAAAATTTTCGAAAATATATGTTTTTGGTCAAAATGCAAAATTTTAACTTATAAAGCAGTCTTATGATTTTTAAAAACTTCTGTAAGGAAAAAAGTGCTTTTATTTTACTTTCTACATGAAAGTACATCGAAATTAAAAATGGTTGTGTGAAAGACGAAGTACCAAAAAGTCGTATTGATTTCACTTTCATGAAAATGTGAAACATAGGACAGAGGTGTATTTCCTTATTTAATTTTGTTCATTACCATTTTTTATAAAAATGTTCCCAAAATTGGTGAATTTGCGAAAAAGTTATTCTTTAATTATAAGTATTTCTTTAATTATTAATGGTCAAATTCGATTAATGGTCAAAATTTATTCCATTTATTCCTTATTCGAAAATCATGTTTTTTAAATTGTTCTTTCGAATTTTCTTTTTGATCGTTTTGCTAATCGAATAATTTTTATTCGAGTGACAACCCTAGTAAATATGATCATCAACACCTTTCCCTTTTCAAAATCACAAAAAGAAATATTTAACACACATTTTTGTTTTAAAACCCACTTATCAAATATTGGAACCAAAAAATCATGAATATTATTGCATATTATAGGTCTGTGGTATAAAGAGTTGTGATCCCCATTTTGTATTTTTTTTATATAAAATGATCTGATTTAATTTAATAAAGGTCTAATTCTACATCTTCTCACGCGTACAAGAGAGGTATCCCGACCCGGACCGGCAGATCTTAATGAACTTGGGATATATTGTAGAGAATAAAAATTAAAGGGATTGGTCAGGTTGCTTTAGCTGCCCAATCCGATGTTTGGGCGTTACTAAGTGGGGTCAAAAATTACCCCATTTTAGTTTTTTTCAGTTTATTTCGTTCTATTAAAAGTAACTATAGACTAAGTTGATATCAAAAGAAAGGTTTTTTGAAGACACACAAAGAGATTCAAGTATTTTTGTTATTTTAGAAATGTTGAGGTTAAGAAGAAGAATAAACGTTTTTCTCTAAAAGTTATAAACACTATTAATTTTAAAATTAGACTAGATTAGTTTCGGCCTTTTCTAGTGATTTTCATCAGTGATTTTAAATTAAAATTTATTATTATTTGTGTCTTATAATTGTCAGATTGTCTCTATATGATATAATTCTCAACAACCTGCCGGCTGTAAGAATCAAACCTGCGCTTTTTCTTACATTACAAACGTAACAATACCAAGTCATGACCATTTAGCGATCACACCACAGTATGGCCTCGAATGTAATGAAGCTAAATTGCAGTTTTCTCTCCGATTAGCTCTTCTATTATTGTATATTATACTCAGAAGTGACCAACACTAACAAACACAAATATTCTATTTTTAGATTTTTGTTTATTTTTCTAATCTCCTCTGTGTCTATTTTTGTTATTCAAAAAAATGTGTTTTAAGTAACATTAAATCTGGCGTTTTATTAAATAATTTTAGTTGCATTAACCTAAAAATAATGCATAACAATGCCTATTTAATTGAATCGAGGGGTTGTCTGAACTTTTTCCGATATTTGAAATTGTTCGGTTTTTATGCTACTTTTCCCGATGAGCCTGTTTCCCCTATATTTTAACTAATTAAAAATAGTGGCAACTCTTGGTCTACTTAATATGCAATATCGGTACCAATTTTGTTTTTTATTGAGTATTTTAACCGTGAATACAAAAAACTCTAGTTTTCATACAAAAACAAATTAATTTTTACTCCAACTTTTAACCCTTAAACGTAATATTGGGCAGCTAAAAAAAAAAATACGTGGCTCTTTTTTTCTTTTGCTCCTTTGCAAACATATCCTGAGTTCATTGAAATCTGCAAATTCGGGCTGGGATACCTCCCTTGTTAGAGGATTTTAAAACGAACATGTTTTTGATATTTTTTTTTTTATATTTAACACAGAAAACAATCAGCTGTCATGTAGCATATCATTGGCGGCCGCCTCTTAAAACATACACAAAGATAGATGACAGACAGACACCATGAACAACAAATGAATGGATTCAAACCACTTTTGAATGTTTGATGTTGTAGTCATCGTGTTTATAAATGGATTGAATTGCTCTGGATGGATGGCTGGATGGATGTCTGTTTGTTTGTCTGTCCTCTCTGTGGAGGGTTTTTCTTGCTGCTTGATGTTATAAATTTAAATTAATAGACCTTTTAATTAACAAAAGGATACTGGACGTGTTAAGGGTAATTATTAGTGATTTCATTTAATTTCTGTTGGTGCTTTGTTACCATTCCTCTTAAAAAATTGTGGGTTGTAATTTTAAATGATATGTTTGCGGTAAAGGATTTATTTAGTCATTAAATTATCAAGCACAAAAAAAGGTGTTTTTGTATTATTTTTTTTTTTTGGCGGAAAAAAACGTGATTTAAATTAAAGGCTTGTACGAGTTTTTATTATGAATCATAAATATTCACAATGTTCTCTATAATTAGGAAAGTGAATGGGTTAAACATCTATTTGGCAACATTAGCAGCCAAACCTTCAATTAGGAAATAATGTTTTTTAGATGAAGAAAACCAATATTTTAATGACAAAGTTAGGCAGAGGGTAATCCAAAGTAATGTATACCCGACCCCAAAACGGAAGATAGAGAAAAATTTTCTTTTTTTAATTCCAGAGGTGGTCATATTTTTTTTTTTTTTTTGAGGTTCGCCCTAAAGTAATTGCTGCGTTTTTTACTACATTTTCGTGTTTAATAAACTTTTTTGCAGTTTTTTAACTTGTAAACATGGATGATATTGTTTCATAAATCGTTTGTCATTAATTAAGCATCACATTTATGAAATTTTCATAAATATGATGAAGAGTTTAATATAAATTTATGATAAATGTTTCATACACTAAAAAAGTCAGTAAAGTCAGCTACATATTTGCTGGGAGGATCCTTGCTGAAAAAATGCTAAAATCAGCAAAAAAATTTGTAAACTCAGCAAAAATTTTACTTTGAATTTAGCCCAGCAAAAATGCTGACTTTACTGACTTGTTTTTTGAGTGTAGACCTTTATCATTTCATAAAAAAGTTTCATATAAAGGGTGTTTTTTGTAGAGGTATAGAACTTTGAAATAGAATAAAACAAAGATGCATTTTTTAAATTGACATGAAATTTACTTCATTCGAAAGATATTCTTCTGGAGGTCCACTTTTCGATGACTTTTTGCAGCATTTATGGCCATATATTGGCAATAACTCGGCGAATATTGTCCACCAAGTGATCAATCGTTTCGGGCTTATCGGCGTAGACTATCGACTTCACATATCCCCAAGGAAGATAGTCCAGCGGCGTTAAATCGCACGATCTTGGAGGCCAATTCACGGGCCCGAAACGTGAAACTATGCGGTTACCAAATGTTTCCTTCAGTAAATCAATTGTGGCACGAACTGTGTGACATGTTGCTCCGTCTTGTTGAAACCACAGCTCCTGCACATCATGGTTGTTCAATTGATGAACGAAAAACTCAGTAATCATGGCTCTATAGTGGTCACCATTGACGGATAGATTGATTGGAGTCTTCCTTGTAGCGTAACGCTCTACAGCAGCAATGACTTCTTCTCTGTACGCACTGTACGACGTCTCTGTGAATGCACATTATCATTTACAGTAAACGTTGTGCGAAAACGTTCCATAGTTAATCAAATTAATTGCTCTGATGGAATATTGTGTAGACCGTAAAATGGACGTAGTGCGCGATACGCATTTCGAACAGAACCATGATTTTCAAAATAAATTTGCAGAATTTGGAAGCGTTGTTCAGGCGTCAGTCTATTCATGTTGATATGCCAAACCAAACTAAACATAAATCACTTGACAGCTGACAAAATGGCCGCCAGTTAAAAAAGTGTTGCCAACTTAAATTTATATACCTGTATAAAAACACCCTTTAGTATTAAACATTTTAAAATTAACAAGTTTGAAGTTAAAAATACGAAGATCTATAAAAATTTTTTGTTAACATAAAATTCGGTTCAAATTTCAAATTCGGAAAAATTTCCTAATTTTGAACTGAAAACTTGTTGATTTCTATTAATGTTATTTTTGAACGAAAATTGAGAGAATTTCTCAAAAATTCCCATCAATTTATTTCAGTGTTGGATTTGATTGTCGGTGAATTTTTACCGATCATAATCTTTAACCAACAATGTGATAAATACTTTAATTGACAATTAAGTAACAAAGAAAAAATAAATAAAAAATGTTGCCAAATAAAACGAAATACCACAATTCCTCTGCATTACAACTCATAAACTTTATAAAAGAAACTCCACACACACAAAAGGCAAGGCTCTTCAATTCTCATAATTTCAACAGACGCCAACGCTTAAAAAGTAACTGCAATTTATATTGCCCCCCTCCCCTACCACAAAAAAACCGCAAAATAAAAGCTTAAAACTCCTTTTGCTACAAATATATTAATGCAAAACAAGCACACATGCTTTTCGTACTGGTGGTGAATGCAAAATGAGACTGCGTGTGGCAGGCACTAAAGTTAAAGCTGCGCCAGAAAAGTTATCTTGGCTGGCTGGTTTGGCATAAAACACCAAAAAAAAAAAAAAAACAAAACTTAAAGACATTAGAAGACAAGTGTATAATATAACGAGAAGAAACCGAAAAAAAAACAACGACGACGAAAGAAGAGGAGGAAGAACGCATTTTGCCCCCATAAAAATTGTCACATAAAAATTTCTTGCAACAACCCAAAAACCAACATAAATTCAATAACCAACCAAAACACCAACATATTAGATGATTCCGAATGATTCAATACACAATTGTGTGTTTACTTTAGGATGTCCCTTGCAAAACGATTTGTCGATTTTCGTTCATAAGTCCTACCAGTTTTATTGCATATGTTTCCATGTGGAGGAAATCGGTTTTTATGTGAAAAACCTTAACTCCCCCTATTATTTAATACAACTATATCATGTTATATATTGCTTTGTATGTCACAATATATAAAAATATATAATTTTTGTTTTTCGAACAAACTATTTCTGTAAGTCCCGCAAACAAAGTTTCCTACAATTTTACATTTTTAATACAAACTTTCCTAAGTTTTGCTATGTCTCTCTTAATTTCTTTTAAATTTTGAACAATTTTAAACCGAAAACACATAAATTGTTTGTTAAATGTAAGCTAATTTTATTTTTTTTTTTAGAAATCGAACGAAAAATTTTCTCAATTTTCGATTAGTTTTAAATTTGAAAGATTTTGTGGGAAACTATAAAAAAATTATAACAAATTTTACTTCGGTTAATATCAACCACATACTGTCAGTTAATTTTTCCTCAAAAAACATTATTCAATACGATTTGAAACTTTTTAAATTACCGTTCATGCATAATTTCATTCTTCTTAATTAATTTCAAATCAAATGGTAAGTTTCTAAAAATAGAAACTGTTGTGTTGTTGGAGTTGTACTTCTGAGATTATGTATGCAGGAACAAAAACACCGTGTATTGAATAAAACTAGTTTTAACCACAACAAAACTCGACCCTGACGATAGCTCAGTGCGCTAAAGCGCTCTGTCTAACGGTGTAGTGCGAGTGCATGTTGCTTTAGAAATCAGTTATCTATACCACGGTCAGTGATTGCACAGAAAATTTCATATAGACGCAATCGAACAAATAAAAACATAACAAATATTACATTATTCAAAAAAAAAAAAAAAAAACAGAGTAACTGACGAAGGTTCAATACCAGAAACTGCGCAGTCTGATTCAGAAATTTAAAAATTTGTAGTTATATTTTTAGAAAATACACTCATTCTTCTCTACCACGCCCTTTCACAATTAAATTAAATAAATTGCATATTTAATATAGTATTAATTGCAATTGTCTGGAAAAGACGTTAAAATCAAAAATAATAAAGTACAAATTGAACCATTTATACGAAATTGGAAAAAATTTTATTAAATTTTTATGTAGAGTGATATTATTTAGTACAATAATATCTGGTCAAAATTCGGATTTAATTGTATATCATTAGAAGAAATTAAATTCAATTTAATCCACTTATATACAATTATATTCACCATTTTTCGGATTAAATTGTATCTGATTAGTTAATGTACCCTATCTAATTAGATATGCCACTATATACTTTTTTTTTTACTCGGGCCATGCCGAATTTTGCCGAAACATTTTTGAAAAGTTCGAAATTTTGAAAACTAAATTTTAATTTGATTTGTTCCTTTAATATAATCAACATAATTCAGCTATGGACGGACTATTCTGACTTTATCGGATATCATAAACCCAATTTAGTCTGCAATCAAAAACGACGCCAATTTGATAAAAATGAAAAAAACGTATTTTTTTAAAGTTAATGTTATAGATTTTATAAAATGTCTAATTTTATAGAGCCATTCCATATGAAAGCGATCACCTTTTGGACTTTCCATGAGGTCCCTTATGAAGAATTCTTCAATTTTGTCACATGACAGTGGTGCACTCCACCACTAAACCCAGTCACTATAAAAAAAAAAAATATGTAGGTACATGTATTTTTTGCTGGGCAATCGATTGGACTATTTATTTAAATCGGAGAGGGGTCGTCCAAAAATTGCCAATTTTGATCGTTTTCATATGGAATGCTCTATAATAGTTGAAATTACAAAAAAAAAAAAAAAATTAATTAAATAAAAAAAAAATTATAACACACCCTTCCTTGGTTTGAACGCCGATCTGTGATCTTTGATTCCTACCTAAAATTCAAACATCCAAATTTGTACACTACGTTACAATTTTGAGAAAACCGCGTTAAAATTTACCAAAAATGGCTATTTTGGTACTTTTTGAAGCCTTTCATTACACGTTTGACGCTTTCTAATGATTCAAAAAAAAAAAAAATATAATATTTAGAGTACACTTTGCTCTTGAAGATACGCGATGAATTTTCTAAAACTAATTTGTTAAAATAGCGTTACAAAGTTGATTGTAATAATTTAGCGTTTTTCGCCTACATTATAAAAAGGAAAGTTCAAAGTTTATATCAAAATCTTAAAATAAATTTCAGATGTCGAATCCATGACTTAGGTTACTTTTAAAAATAGAATATTTAGTATTTTTTTTAATGGAGTATTTTAAAAATGCAATTCTTCCTTGAAAAATACACCAATTTTAAAGTTGTTGTTAACTCATTATAGAGAAAAAAAATCTCTTAAAAAATATATATCGCGATTCAAACCATTTTTTAGTTGCATGAAATGCTGATGTAAATATTTTTAGTTGTTTCAGTTGTAATACAGTAATCTTTGTTTTTAAGTGAAAAAAACAGTCATATTAGATAAAATTTAATTTTTACTTTATATTTATTCCTTTAAAAAACAGAGCACATCAAATCACTGTATTATGATTTTACATTCATTTATACAGTAGTGTTTTTTTATTTAAAAAAATAAAACATACAATTGTGGTTAATTTTTTGAACATTAAATAACAATTACAATGTTAGTTAATTTACTGAAATGTAATAGTCTTTTCTTCAAGTGAAATTTCATTTGTTTTTAACTACATTTGCAGTGGTCTTTACCGACATAGTATTCTAAGTGTAGTAATGACAAATCTATTTTTAAGGGACACACTGGTGTACTTACTACTACTCTCTGTGATATAGCAAACAAAATGCATAAAATTATTGTCAGCATTCAATTGAATTGCGCTTTGCTTTCATCAACCGACCACAACTGACATCCATCATCATTCAAACAACAACAACAACAACGTCACCAAACAACAAACGGTTCAATTCATATAACTCCAGGTTTTCGCGCAGTTTAAACAAATGCGGACAATAAGCTTACAGTAAAATATTGTTAGTATCAATTCTGGTAGTATGCTACTGATGGTGTTGTTTACTGTTTAGTCCTTTGGGACCATAAAGTGACCAACAACTCGAGAAACAATACCAAACAACATGTTTAATGAAAAATGAAGAAAACAACAATAACAGCAATGAAATACCATCAACATTTGATTGTTAATCATATGCAGT
>CM037851.1:13698617-13748617 GCA_021234595.1 Delia radicum
GGGAGTTAGATTTTCATCTAACGAGTATAGTGTCGGATTACCTCCTTCAATAGCAGGATTTCTATCCAGAACAGATTGAAGAGCATTCGGGCAGGGTCCAACAAAGAGGCTGATTGGCCATCTGATAGTCCAGCCCGAAATCCTTTGCACTTTAAGTTGTGGTCCGTTTTCGACGGCATGGTATGTACTGCAGCTCACCTAACTTTGGAATCTAGGTAGCACTTGTTCGAGAAGTAGACAATTTTCTAATGGATTTGGTGCGATTTGACGGATTGAGCTGTAGTGATTGAAGATAAATGGCGATCATTTTGAATAATACACTTTTATTTAGCTTTCTAAATTACCCTTAAAATTATTAACTAGTAAATAGCGGAAAATCCTTTATCCTTTCCATCTAAGCTTTTCAGGCCCATCTCCCACTGTGCCCCTACATCTCTACATTTGTTTAGCCATTGTTTTGGATTTGTTTTGGTAGTCTACATATGTTTTAAGTTTTGTTGTTGTGGTTTCTGTTGTTGTTTTTTTTTCGAAACTAATAGCTTTCTAATGATGTACTTGTTGTTACATTTAATCATTGTCTAATATTGTATTTTTTTGTTGTTTGTGGCCGTTGTTGCTGGCTGATGTTGCTACATATTGTCCTGTTGTGTTTTATGGCTCTAATAATGTCGCTATTGATTTTTTTTTTGGTGGTTGTTGTTGTGTTGCTGCTGATTGTTGTCGTAAGTTTGTTTGTTGTGTTGTTTTCTTTTATGTTGTTGTTTGGTTGTTTACTGTCAATTTGGCTTGTTAAACTTTAAATATCTTTTTTTAGTGGTTGAGTTTTTTTGCTCTTCTGTTTGATGCTGCTACTAGTTTTTTGTTGCTTCCCCTAATGCCCTCTATTTTTAATAAATTAAAAATTTCATTGTTTTTCATATAAAACAATTGAGTAGAGTAAAAGATTGCAGCAGCAGCAGTAACAGTAACAGCAACAACATTAGTTGTTGTTGTTATTGTTTTTTTATTACTTGTTATCGTGTGCGGTATCAAAAGCAAAATCTGCTAAAGATTAAGTTGTCATTTTAGCAAACAGCAGTGTTGTTAAATTGTTGTTCGTTTTTTGTTATTCTCCTTGTTGTTGTTGCTTGTTGTCAGTATTTGCTGTGTGTGGTTTGTTTAAATATATTTGTCTATAATGAGGATTTAATTTCTTTAGAGTTTAATTAAGTTGCTTTGTTGTTGCTGTTTATATTGCAATGTTTTTTATTGCTGCTTTTGTTGATTTTCCTAATAAATTTTCTTTAGTTGGTAATTGTATGCTGATCATTTAAGAAACGACAAAAATGTCATGGGAATTTTTGTATTTTGTATAAAAAAAATTTTAAAATTTCATACAATATTTTGGAGAATAAACTGGCCAAGTTTAGAGATGAGATAAATTTTATAGCAAACAGAATTACATAATTGTTAAACTTTTCGAGGTAATGATTTTTACCCATTAAAATATGTCTCACATCCGGAATCAGGTCTTTGTTATCAGTACTAATACTGCTTTTAAGTTTTGTTTAAAATTGTTACGATAGAACCTAGTCCTTAAAGGAAGTTCTGCGATTTGCATGCGTTTTAAAAATAGTTATACCCATTTAAGGACCGCAGGCAAAAAAAGGTAAATATGTCCAAAGGCAATTTGCAGAGGAGGATTGGGCAACAAATCTCTGTAGTCGCATTTATTCATTAGTAGTACTCAAGCTTGGTTAAAAAAAAATAGTTCTTTATTAAGGTGCAAAATTAAATGTCAAAGAACACGAAAATCGTGAATATTTCAAAATTTCTTTGGCAAAGGGCTAAAAGCACTGTTACAGTTTAAAATTCAATTTAGAAGAAGTAGTTCTAGAAAGGAATTTTATCTTTTTTAATAAGTTTGTTTAAATTGTTGTAGTGAATTTACACGGAAAAGTTAGTCTTTTAAAAATGGAATAAACTACTTAATCAAGCACTAAACAAGTCGATTAAACCATTATTAATCTTTTTGATTAATAGTCAATCCAACTTTTCATCTGGTTGCTATTCTTAAACTAATTGTATACAACTCTACGTTTTAATATAATTTTGTATGATAAACATGCAAATTCGGTTAGTACAACCACATTCAAATGCGATTTCTGAATAGTTTGGGCTTTGCAACAAAAATTCATAAACTTCATTTGTACCAAGATTTTATCGTAAATCCATAAAGTATATCTTCAGTGTATTTGCCGTTTTTTTCACATTTCAAATTTCGAGTTTCTTGCAATAGCGGTTGGTCCACGCCGCCAAGATGGTGATTTTTTTCGCTTCATTACCCTCTCCGTATTAAATTCCTGAAACCCAGTCTAAGCTGATGTCTACTCGTTATCAGGAACCAAATTTCATGTTCCAAGCTTGAGCGGTTTGGCCAGGCCGGCAAGGTAAAGACGGGGAAAATGTTAACTACTATTTTTACCACGTTCGTGGACAGAAATCGAAAAAGTATCATATCAGTGAGTAAGGTCATATTCGAAAGAACATATATTTTTAAATTCAAAATTCTACTAAATT
Organism: Delia radicum; assembly: GCA_021234595.1. NCBI lineage: Eukaryota > Metazoa > Arthropoda > Insecta > Diptera > Anthomyiidae > Delia > Delia radicum. The sequence goes on from CM037851.1 coordinate 13,701,177, forward strand.
TCAAGTTCATCGCGTTAGCGGTTTGGGCAGACTTCCAAGGAGGAGACTTTTTGCCCTTGCCGAAGAAAATTCTAAGAGGATATCTATGAGAGAGCCCAAAATTCTGCGCAAAATTCGAAAAAGTATCATATTAGTGAGTTAGTTTGTATTCGAAGAAACACTTATTGTTTTTTTTTAATTTTTAGCTATATGGGTTTAGGTGTATCCCTTAATATAGAAAAAACGTGTCACTTTTACATGGCGTTGACAGAACTTGGGACATGTCACCGAACTATGTCTTTTAGGATAGTTACGTGAAATGTCCATTGTTAATTCATTCTAAGGGTTGATTTCCCTGTCCTATGAAATCGCCATGTAAAAATGACTGGTCCGTTCCACAGGCAGGCATCAGTATGGTTGCAGCTCGTCAAAATTTCCTTTCGAGGAATGGATTCCGAAACTAGTGCCACATAATGACAGCGTCATGTAAAAGTTATAGGTCTGTTTCATTAAAATTTCCCGTTAAAGTTAAAATTTCGTAAGCTTTCAAAAAATAAATATTTTGAAATGAAAACAATTTTGAAAAATCTTAAAAACATATTTATGTTGATTAAAAACCATTGATACTAAACACAAAGTGAGATTGAAGCTTACAGGATTTCAAAAGGATACCTGTAAAGGACATCGCATTAACTTGAAATCGTATGAAATTTGGCAGAAAGATTATATTATTTAAGATTAATCAAAATATGTTGAAGTTTGGGTGCGTTTTCGCTCAATTTCGCGTTTTTCGAAAAACGAAAATCGCCATATCTTCTTAAGTAAAAGCACAAAAAGGGTAACTTTTGGACTGTAGTTATATATTGGTAAGAGGAATAATTTATGCCTGAAGTTATTCATTTTTATGGATTAGTTTTTGAGATTCGCTCTAAACCTATTTTAGCCGACTTCGACTAAAATAGGCAACGAAAAAAATGTTGCTAGAAGAACATATTTATGTTACGTGCCGCACAAGTGGTATAAATTGCATTGCAAAAAAGCTTAGGCCGGTTTAAGGGGGTGGAGGAAATCAATTGGTTGATTTTATAAGTTTTTAGTCCATAGTGAAAAATCTAGGAAGCGTCTTGAGAAGATTGGAACGTCAAATTGTTGTCTGGGAAATCTACTAGGAGATTAATGTCAGGTCGCATAGCGATTCGTGTTATATTTGGCGATAAAGGTAGGAAATTTTAGATGTTTTTTTACCATTTAGTAAAAAATTGCTTGGATTGTTTAAAACACCGCCTAAGGGAAGTCTTAACAATATGTAAACGAGATATTGATTTCCAAAAAATTTGCTAGGAGATGCACGAGGGCTGTCCAAAAATTAGCCGACCTAACAAAGAAAACATAACAAATTTGGGGAAAATGTTCATTATTTCTTTATAATCCTCTGTTAGCTCGATACACTTTTTCCAGCGATATTCAATAGCTTCGATACCTTGTTTATAGTAAGAACTGTCTAGCTCCATAAAATAGCCATCAACAGCAGACCACCTCTTCATTGTGGGCAAATCTATTGCCACCAAGCCACTTTTTCAAGTTTGGAAATGGAATATAATTCGAGGGAGCAAAATCTGCTGGATAAAGTGCATGATGAGGCAATTTGAACTTTAATTTATTGATTTTAGACATTGCCTTGATGAAACTTTTATTTTTTAGCCAAATATGGCCTTCTTTCCTTAATTTCATCACTTAAACGATGCAATAAGTTAGCATAATACTCGCCGTTGATTGGTTTTCCTTTTTGAAGATAATCAATAAAAATTATCCCACGCGCATCCGAAAAAATAGACTCCATGACCTTACCTGCAGATGAAACTGTATTCGCTTTCTTTGGGCACGATTCTCCCATTACAGTCCACTGCTTTGACTGTTCCTTTGTCTCAGGTGTGAAGTCTAGGACTCATGTATCATCCATTGTTACGAATCGACGCAAAAACTAGGCTTTATTGGTGAAACGTCACCAAACACTCTATTAAACATCTTCACGACGCTGTTTCTGTTTTATGCTGAGGAAACGCGGCAACTAACTATCTTGCGCACTGCTCTCTCATCTCCAAATGTTGGGTCAATATGCGATGTACAGCACTTTTAGAAATGCCTATCATTTCAGTCAGTTATCGCACCTTCAGCCGACAATCATCCAATACCATTTTGTGGATTTTCTAAACCGTTTAATATTGGTAGGACTGAGACCTTTAAAATGAAAGTATTGAATTGCACAACGGTGACCAATTTTTTCATGTTTACAAATACACTGATATCGTTTTTTTTTTTATAGCTCCAAAAAAAAATAATAAACAACGTGGCGCCTTGAAACTTAAAACATATGTTTTATAAGGTTTGCCACTTTCCACCACCAAAGTAATTTTTTTTCAAACAACTGCCATCATCTATACGTCAGGTCGACTAATTTTGGACCCACTCTCGTATATTTGGAACCGGGCCCCGATTCGTATAATTTTTGGTTTTAGGTGTACGACATTTTTGAAGTTTTTGGTCACTTTTGGGAAAATTGGCTTGGATTACTTGAAACGCCATTGCTGAAAATCTTGGAGGAGTCCTGACAAGATTTAATAGAAAAATTATTGTCCGGAAAATATACACATTATTAATGGCGTGTTCCATTTCAACTTATTATTCCTGTTTAAAGTATACATTTTTTGCCGTTTTTTTTTTTAATTTTGTGAAAAATTATTTAGGATTGCTTTGAACGCCAAGTGGAAGAAGTATTGACAAGATTTAAACGTTAAATTATTATCCAGAAAAGTTACTAGAAGATTCGTGTATTAATTATTGGGGATGGGTCCTAATTCTTGATTCCCGTTATAAGTCTCCTAAGTTTATTAGAAAAACCCTCCTACAATATAACGAAAGACTTTCCTATTTTAAACTTAAACAATTAATTATGTGTCAATATGTTCACCACATCTTCATGGGTGTTCAAAAGAGTTTATTTAACAAATAATCAGGAAAGAATAGGAACAAGTGCATAAGAAGACCGGATTTCTTTAGCACTTTAAAAAAAATGAATATGCAGTTTAAAAATCTTGTCTTTATCTGGCAAAGATTTTTTATCAAGCTTTTTTTTCATTTTTTCATAAACTTTTGTCTAAAGTTATAATAAATCATTATTTTTGGTTGCAACGGAATGGGATGCTTTAAAATGACCTACGACGAACAACTGAAGAGATGATAAAAAAAAAGTAAGAAACAAAGTGGTAGAAGCTTTAACATTTGATGGAATGTAACGAACATGTCTTTTAAATCACCAAAATATGTTGAGGAGTTGTGGCATTTTAAATGTGTGTGTGTTTTTTTGTGTCTGCGTCCTGCTTAAAAAAGAAACTGAAAATCAGTGTTGCATTTAAACGTATAGAACGATGACTAGTTGAATGTTTAGTTTGGTTGGTAAGGCAACATATGCTAACATATTAAGCACCTTCTTTTTTTTTTTTTGGTAAGAAACTGCTGCCAACTAACTACTCCATTAAGAGTTGCAATTGTAAATATGTTGTTGCCAGCTTAAGTTAGTTTTTTTTTTGCATTTTCCGTTAACCTTTTGACCACCACCACAAACTATTGGCGGTCTGGTCTAGTCCGTATGTCTGTCTGTTGGTTGACTGGTCCGTCTGTCCTGTGTGTTTGCAAGTGCGTGTTCATCTTTGTCTTCAAACACTCCTTATTTTCTGTTATGCTTAAACTTGTTCCAATGATTTTTTATTTATTTTTTTTTTTAATTTCAAAATCATGGCCATTCACTTGTTTATAACCTTAAACAGTCCCAATATACAACAAAGAGAAGAAAGACGTATGTGTACTTCATCCACCATGCCATGATTAGTTTAACAACATTATATTCGTTCTCGCTGCAGTTGCATTTTTTTGTATTTTTATTTAAAAGTGCGTAAAAATGTCTGCTTTCGATGGTTGCAAGTTGTTCGTTTGGATATAAATAGTTGGGTAGTAAGTAAGTAGTTTAGTTTCGACGTTCTTTTTTAGGATTTGTTGCTGGCTGGCATCTTTTAAATGTTTGTAATGCATAGTTTTTAAGCAAATTTTTTGTGTTAATATTGTTTGCTTTAGCATGCTTAAGCCTTAAAGATTAATGTTATATGTTAGCTATTACTTGGATACGATAGGTTAGAATAGGTAGTTCATGATGTGATTTGTAACCTTCCAAGTGTCTAAGTAAACTTCCATATTTGTACACTTTTTCCAGTGGAAGTTTTAATGAAATTATGAAATTTGGAATAGGAAAGGGGAAATCAACTCCATAACATGCCACAGAACTAATCGAGGACGTGTCTCTAAACACAGTGAGATGTTATAGGTTAGCTGTGTGACGTATTCTCCCAACTTACCGGACTGAGCTTTGAGGAAATTTTAGTATAGGTAGGTTCAGGAATGCTCGGGGGGTGGGAAATAAGGACATTTTCTCCTCATATCATGAACTTCAAATCACCCCTCTTATGATAACGAATTGCCAAATTAACAGATCCTTTTATATTAAAAGACCTTTCCTATGGTAGATCATATAAATTCGATTTCACTCTGGGAATCCTTAATGTTAAAAGGTCAATTTAAGTGGAATAAGTGTGAAAATATGGAAGCTTTCTGAGCGGGCGGAAAGTTACAAATCAATCTTAGGCTGTATGCTAAAACCCATGAAAATTCCTATAATACAGTCGCTTCTGTGCCAATAACAACGGAAGCGAACCGAATTTTGATGCTTCCGTATAAAGAAATTTTGAGTCGTTAGAAAGGTCGATGTTCTTGTTCGTCTGGCGGATGACCTATCGGATTGGCATACGAGGGCGTGATGGACTGTCCTCATTGGTTGTAGGATACCTTTGACCATGCGACTGTGGCCTAAACCAAGGAGAACAAAAACTCTTTTTGGTTTTAGTAAACGGACAATCATTATGCTTACAGGAGTTCTCACTGGTCACTGTGCGATAGGCCGAATGGCTGCATTATGGGTTGACTTCGGTGTGGTTTACTGTAGGGGATGTGCGGATGAGAAGAAGGCAGTTCAGCATTTGCTTTTCGTGCGTCCGGGACTGAGAGAGCGGCGACTCAGATATCTGGGAAGAAGGATCTTCGTTTAACCGGACAGGATACAAGATGTAGCTCTGTTCAGTCACGCGAACTTTTTGAGAAAATCTGAATGGATTTAAGTGTTCGGGTCGTAATTCCCCTATGTTGATGTGGGGAAGTATGAGGGTAATTGCAATGGTACTTAACCACATGAGTGAACTCACCATTTGGAGAGTCGCCCTCAATCAAATTTATTATTTAAGTCGCAGTCTAACAGTTCCTGGAAGTACAACTTCAATGGAGAATATTTAGTCTGAGCGCCATATACCTTTCTTCCTGCCTGTATAAATAAGGAACCCTACTCCTTTTTTAAATTATCAAAATATTGAGCAAAAACAAAAAATATCCGATAGAATCTCGGATCTTATTAAACTAGAAAAAAGTTTCTTAAGAGATGAGATAAAAAAAAATGGGCTGTAGAGTTTTAAAAAGGAGTATTGAAATTTAAAGAGCAAAGAATATTCACATGATCCTTCAAACTAAATCTATCTATACAGGAGGACAGACCTATCCAAGGAAATGGGTGTGTGTTTTTAGCTCTTCGGTGAAAGAGTAAAATCAAAACGATGTTAGAGTGAGATGGCTTTGCAAAATTTTTCGTCAGTCCAAAAGTATCAATGCATGCAGTAATCTTATTGTGGAAGTTATCCCTTGGGGATTAAATGTCTGCTCTAGAGCAATACTTTTAAGCAATGCAAAAATGCAATATAATTTCAAACAATTTGTCTTTATCTTCAAAAACACATTTTTTAACATTAATATAATATAAAACGATAAAAGAAAGATATTTTCAAAATATTACTTGATTACAAATGTCGCTTTTTTAATATCTTCTTGGAAGATATCATTCATATGTTTGCAGGGATACTAACTACTCAAAACCGAAAGTTAAATGAACTTTTGTTTTGGATAAATGAAATGAAATTTAAGAGAACTATTACTACATACTCTACCCTTAAAAGAGTTAAGATTCTACATAAAATATTGGCTCCCCCCACGCTGGGAGCCAATATTTTTAGAACCATCCTTTAAACTCGAATCTACATTAGAAAGGAAAATAACACTTCCCTTTCCTGAACACGGCAGGTATTATAGGTCGCTTTGCCGCAGATAGAACAATTTAAAAGGTTAGAGGGTGTACAATTGATCGAGCTGGAAACTTTTCTATTACTCAACCTAATTTTATCGTAAATCGAAGAGTTCATTACAACATTTAGAAAAACGAAGTTTGGATTTGGACACCTACCTACATAATCATTTTAAATTTAAGTCTCTATAAAGGTTTATTTTTAATAAACTCTTCGTCATTCCTCTTTACCTAACTGCCCAGATCTTGGATAAACTCCTCGTAACTTAAACTGTAGCATATTCCACCAAGTCGTTACTACTAACCCTTCATACGTAGTACTTCATTCTAGTACTATTGTGTTTATAGTTTAAATCATAGTTGTTCTTGGAATAGTAAAAATGTTAAACTCTCCTTCATTTTTAAGCTGGTAATTGTCCGTATAAATAGTTTATTCTTCTCCTATGTATTTTTGGAGTACAAGTATTAACGTTTTCATTTTTAGTGTAGTCGTATGTAATGTTAAATTTTTATTTGCAAACATTTCTTAAATAATCTTCTCCTTTATTCACTGCCACTTAAAAATGTGTTTGGATTTGTGGCATTGCCGTTGTTCGCTGTCTTTAACAACTTGCCAGGTTAACTACTTAACATCATTGTCAATTTAGTCTTTTGCTTAAAACAGAATGATTAATTGTAGTAATTTTCATTAAAATGTGAAAGAATTTAGGAACGTTTTCGAGGAGATTAGCAAAAGAAAAATTTAATGCATTTTAACTATTTTGAAGAAGGTTTGCTAGACTGCTGTTTGAAGAAGTTTTTGGTAAAATAAAATGGAAAATGATTGGGTATTACGATATTACCCTCTAGTTTAACCCTTTTTTGACCATTGGGACATATATGAGCCATTTTAAATTTCGTTGTATTAACCCACACTTTACAACCGATTTTGCCAAATGTGGTTTGTATTGACAGAGGATCATATGAACAGATGGGCACGTGAGAAGATTTTTTATTTTACATGAATCGCGCATGAGTGTGAGTAAAACCTAATTTTAGTGACGTGAACGACTGTGAGTAGCAAATAATTCTTCGTGAGTGAGTGTGCGTGAGTCAAATTTTTGCGTGAGTGAGTAGAGTTTTTCCTAAACTTTTTTTTTTTGGTTTTAATAAATGTTTTCTTTATTTCTTTACCGATTTTAAATTTTTAATATAATGCATTCACAATTTATCTTTATTTCAAGATTTTATTTTTTTCGGTAAAATTTTGTTTCGTGAATTTACGTGATTCACGTGAATTACTCGTGATCATGCTTGAGTAAGAAGAGTGAGTAGAAAAAATTGTTAGTGAGTGATTGTGCGTGATTGGAATTCTTCGTTCGTGAGCGTGAGTTAGTGAGTGTGAGTCAAAATTCACTCACGTGCCCATCTCTAATATCAAACACTAGGAACAATATAGTCTCAAAGACGAATAAGGTGACCCCAAATTAAGAGAAAAAAATTTTTTTCAATTAAACGTATATATTTTCTCGAACGCCATGTGACATAAGCGATTCAACTTTTGATAGAACATGGTCCAATCCTTTATGTTTCAAAAAAGTTTACAAATTTTGGAATTTGGACTATTATAGATTATTGAACATAAGTATGCCATTGATTGTCAACGGTAAACAGTTTGTTGAAATTGTTCTGATTTTGTTCGTATTGATAACTATCCCTATGGGGAATAAGGAGTCAATTTACCTAAAAGTGACTGGTTAAAGAAGGACTTATCACAGGACTGGTATAATTTAATACTAAAGTGGGTTAAGCAGAGTCAATTGGGAGGACATACCACTTAACCAGAATGTTTAGTAACAAGAAAAAGCCAGTCGGCCAGAAGTTTGCCCATTGTAAGCTGTTTAGTTTTCGTTTATTTTACACGACATGACCCTTTTGCGACAGTCTTGTGGTATGCCCATCTTTGGTTAGTCCTGTGGCATTGCGATATGTGGTTAAAAGCAGGACAAATGACCCCCTCCTATGACAAGCCAATGTTAAAGTTGAAAGTTGTTTACATAGGGTAGGGTTTAGAGGAGGACCGGTCTCTAACACGAAGGGACCGATCCTGTGGGACACGCAGAACCGGTCCCATTCCCCATAGGGATGTAATTTGGATTCAAAGTTAAAATTAAAAATAAAAATTTCGATATTTTCCCCAAAAAGTACCAACAGTATTTTAGCTCCAGATAAATATTTTCTTTCTGAATATATAAAGTGTGATTTTTGTAACTCCTTAATAATACAAATCTTATGCGTCAGCGCACAGACAATTTGATTACTTAAATTATTTTAAAATAATTTTATTTAAATGAGTAAATTATTAAATAAATATACGTTTGTACTATTTAAACAAAACATGCATAGCTTTTAATTCAGCTTCAACAAAAAATGTGGGGATTATACTATGATAATTTATAAACATTTCTATAACCATAATATGGAAAAGATAAGAGTATGGTTGTCACAATCATAGTAAGATGGTTATCGCAATCATAAATCCAAAAATGTATGATGCTCTTCGAATATGGTTGCCTCAACCATGTTTGTTCTGTGCGTGTATCTTAACTGCAAAACCTTGAAGAGCTCATCATTTTTAAAGATATGATCATACGCATGATTACAATAAACATACAACTTCTTAATGACTTTAAATCAAATATAAGTTTTATGATCTTTAAAACCACTTACCTTGAATCAATATCGTCACGTTTGTATACGACTTCTTTTTAAATTTCAATTCTCGTTCGATACGACGGATGCGCGGGTTCCTTTTGTTGCACATTTTGTTTTAATTGATGATCAATTTTATTGGTGTTGTTTTTTGTGGTTGGTTTGAAGGAACTGTTGTTGCATGCAGTTGACATTTCCTCATTTTTTTTTTCGCTTTGACTGGTGGTTTGAGTACCGGTTTTATGTGGTTCAAAACATTTATTAGCGCCTTAACTCACATTTAGGTTTTTTGTTTGTACTTTAAAATGAAACAGGTGTTGTATTGTATGATTATATGGGTTTAAATTGAGTTTGAAAGGTAGATCCTAAATCAAGTGTTGAAGTTTTTTCTTTCATTTTCATCATGACATATAAGATAAGGAAGTTTAATAAATGTTTAAAGTTGTTAATAAAGAACTGTAAAAATGAAAGAGACAAAGAATAATTCTTAAATTATCAGGATTAATTTTAAGTTCTAAAAAATTGTTTCCCCATAGAAAACAAAAAAAAAAAATCTACTTTGTCTACAACTTTTATTCATATAAATCACAAATGTAAATACCAGAAATTGCAGTTAACTGCAAAAAAGTAGTCAAGGATAAAGGAGCAGCAGATAACAATTGAACAATAAACAACAATTCATTTGATAAGAGCTAAGGGAGTCTGGGAAACATCAGCACCATTTGTTGCTTTGCCAATAAAACAATGACGACAATACCACAAAAAATTAAAGTGTGAAAATTATGTATTTTATTGCTTAAGTTGGTAGAAGGAAAAACAAGAAGCGTTACTTCAACAACTTGGAAAAAGGGGGTCAGACAAAAAAAAATTTAAAATGTAGGTTATTTCGACTATATATGTAGAAGATTTCAGTTTCTAATTTTTACTTCATTTGCATTTGATTTCAGAATAAAGTAATTACTTCATATTGGTCATTTTAACCGTTTTTTACAGTAGTTTATTACATTTTGTATGTAGGTAGTGATTTTTTAATAGTTCAAAATGACTACAATATTAGTCATTTTTATGTAAATACGTTCATTGCCAGTTTAATTAAATTTGTAGTTACGAGGGCGGTTCCAAAATTAGCCGACCTGACGTATAGTTGGATTCAGTAGTTTGAAAAAAAAATATTTTGGTGAAAAGTGGCTACCTTATAAAACATATGTTTTAAGTTTCAAGGTGCCACGTTGTTTAGATTTTTTTTTTTGAGCCAGGAAAAATAAACGTTCTCAGTGAATTTGTAAACATGTCACCGTTATGTAACTTAATACTTTCATTTGAAAGTTCTCATTCCAACCAATATATTCTACTCTGGGGGAGTCTGATTTTTCGTTTAAACGACGCCGTACGAGCTGTCAAGATTAACACCGAAGTGGTCGAAGAAAATTAGCAAAATGGCAATAAAGCCGGCTTCACCTGAGACAAAGGAACTGTCAAAGCAGTGGACTGGAATGGGAGAATCGTGTCGAAAGAAGACGAAGACAGTTCCATTTGCAGGCAAGGTAAAGGCCTCTGTTGTTAGGATGCGCGTGGGATAATTTTTATTGATTATCTTAAAAAAGGAAAAACAATCAGCGGCTAGTATTATGCTAACTTATTGCAGCGTTTAAGTGATGAAATTAAGGGGGCAAAAGGGCCACATTTGGCAAAAAGAAAATGACGTTTCAACTTGTTTGTCACCGGCTTGTGAAAATAAAATATTTAAATTTAATAAAGATTAAATGTGTATTTCCAAACTAAATGTTTATATAAATTAATAATCCAGTGTGGTAAAATTGCAAACAAATATACAGTCAGGTAGACCAACTAAAGCGAAAGACAAAGACACACATCTTATTGCAAAAAAAAGGGTTGTATATATCATATTTTGTTATTTTTTCGTTTCTATAATTATCTGCGGCATTTACGTTCCTTTAAAAGATAGCATCATTTAGACAACCATTGATGTAAGTAGTTGAAAGAAAATTTTGTTTGTGGTATACATAATTATTTCTATTTTTTTTAGATATTATACACGTATTGTAAATTATTATTAAAAGAATAAAAAAAAATAAGTTTTATGATTTTCAGCAAATAAATTAACTAAAGTAAAATTGTTCTACAAATTTTTTGAGTGTTTTTCAATATACTAATATTCAACAAAAATTTAATTAATTCTTAGCAATGGTTTTATAATTCCATTAATCCATTAAGTGTTAGCAAAACTTTAGATGAATCTACTAATTTTGTTGCTAAAAGTCAGCTCGCTGATTTTCAGCAAACGGTTTTTGGCAGACATTAGCAATTTTTTTGCATTCACCCTTCTGTCTAAAATTTTGCTGACTCAGCAAAAATTTTTGCTGATTTTACTAACTTTTTTTTTTTAATTGTAGCTAATATGTAAAAATTATCTCGATGTATATAAAAACAAAAAACTAATAAAATTGTAACTACATTTTTAGTAATTTACTGAAATTATAATTCTTAGTTCTTTTAATTGTCATTCTTAGTAGATTCTACTGTCAAACGTTTTTGGGTGTATCCAATATTTTCACTAGAGGGTGCTTTGGATAAAATAAAAACAAATAATCTGATCCGTAAAATTTGGTTAAAAATGTTTTTTGGATCCATAATGTGTACTTGTTTATACACTCAAAAAAGTATGTTAGTTACTATTTGACAGTTACACTGATAATAATCCATGCGTAAAAATACAAATAAATGTCAAAATAACCAAAAATTTTGTAAAATAAGCAAAAATTTGTTAATTTTACAAAAGATTTTGTTGTTTTGACATTTTTTCGTATTTTTAGCATAGAATATTATGAGTATAGTTGTGTAAAATTCGGATGTTATTTTTATGCCATTGTTAGTTATTTTTCTGCATTTGTGAGTTGTTTTTCAATAGCTAAAGAAAAACACTATTTTTAGTAGATTCTAACTTTTTTGAGTGAGATTTGTTAAATTTCTACAAAAGTTTCAAAAATTTCTTGCATAAAACCCGCTTCTGTTATCATTGCTAAAACTTTTCTAAGTATGAGTGCAATATTTATTTCCAACAAATTGTTTGTATTATTATCAGTGTTGGTTTGAAATGGTGACTTTTGTTGCCAACCACAGTCAAAGGCAATAATACAACAATACAATAAACGGAAGTGCTAAAGGGAAGATAATCACACTTCTTCTATATATGTACCATAAAAGCCACAACATAGAATAATACAATATGCACTACTCAGTCTCCATCTAGAGACTATTATGTGAGTAAATATCAAAGATAAAACATCTTATATTGCCACTGGTTTTGTAGTTAAATTAATTTTTATTTTATGTAATAAGTAGGGCAAGTTTTTTATGGCATTTGCCATAAAATGCTGCTTTTGTAATTTTTCAAATATTTTGTATTCTTGTCATAAAAAGCACATCTTGCGAGTTTTTTAAACTTTTCGCTAAAAAAAAACTTAAAAATATTCAAAATCTCATTTTTTTGCATAATTTGTAGAAAAAAACTAAAAATACATAATTTTTATTAGAAAAAAAAAAAATAATAATGTCTTTTTTAAAGTTTGTAGAAATAAAATTTCGGTAGGTATATTTTGTTTTACACCAACGAAACTTAAACTTTAGTAATCATTAGTGTCCGACCGAGTATTCGGCTTCGGCTTCGGAGTTCGGCCAAAAAGTGAAGTTCGGCCAAGTTCGGTGTTCGGCCAAATTTTGGCCGAATTTGGCCGAACTACCGAACTTTTTATGATTATTTATAAAAAGAACAAATAAATAGCAACTTTGGTTATATTTACTTTTCAGAATTTACAAAAAACTACATAAAAAAAATACAACGTTGATTATGATAGAATACCAAAAATAAAAAACAACGATATTTAAATATCAATGTGTGTGAAAAAAAATTCAAAAAGCCAAAAGAGTTTAAAAAAAATTTCCAGAAATATACCTGCAAGACTTATAAGCAAATAATCAAGTTTAATGCGATATAATTTAAATAAACGTATACTTTTATATTTTGCAATTAATTTCGAGTAGTAAGTAATCCTAAAAAGAGATTAACAGTTTCATCAATTTGGGATAGACATGATGCAGTACCAGACTTAGAAGTAGCAGAACCAAACGAAAATTTTATTGAAAAAGAAATTAAAATGTTTATTACAGAGCCTTTAAGTCCCGAAATATAAATATATTTGGGTATTGGAATTCAAGTCCATTTACAAATAAAAAGCTGTAGCAATAAAATATTTATCAGCCCCAATAACTAGTGTAGCTAGCGAACAGCTTTTTAGCGCCGCCGGGCAGCTTTATTCTGATAGACAAAACAATTCACATGGTGTGAATGCGGAAAAATTGCTTTTCTGTCATTACCATATCAAACTTTTTAATTTTAAATAAGTTTGTTTTTCTATATCAACTTAAAAATCGACCAACTATTTTTCTTTGACTATAAAATATAGTACAAATATTTTATTCTTTTTTTGTACTTAAAATAGTACAACTATTTTCCAAATATGATTTTTTAAAAAAATATACAGATAAATTTTATTTTGTTTGTTTATGTTTAATAACTTTTTGGTTTAAATTTATTGATCTAAAAAAACAATTTAAATTTTTTTTTTATTAAAACAAAAAGTTCGGCTTCGGTTTCGGCCGAACATTGATATTATGGCCGAAGTTCGGCCTCGGCTTCGGCTTCGGCCGAAAAAAATGAGTTCGGTCGGACACTAGTAATCATTCAAATTTACTACACTAAGAGAATTATCTACATGATATCAATGAATTTTTGCATTAGATCTATGAATTGTCACTGGAACTCGTAAATTGAAAAACTTTCCATTAAATTAATGAAGTTTTTCATAAAGTTTAATTAAAAATTTCGTATTATTTATTAAAAATTTCATACGCCTAATTAAAAAGATTCATTAAAAGTAGTTTCATTACAAGTAGTTTCATTAAAACTATGAAGCTTTTTCATGAAGTTTAAGAAAGTTTTCATTCACATTGTGAAGAACGCTTCATTATTTTCATTTAGCAGTTTAACTTTAAATTATTTTGATATTGTTTTTTTACTAAAAACGACTGATATTTTTTAAAATACAGTCGAACTTCCATAACTCGAATCATCATTATCCCAAAAAAAACTTCGACTTACGGAGACTTCGAGTTACAGAAAAAAATTTAAAAAAAATAATCAATTGCAAGCATGTGTTTATAGTTTGAATTTTTTATTTAAAACAGGAAACTGAAAATTACATACCAAGTTACAACCCAATGCGCACAAAAACCGATGCGGATCCGTAATAGAGTTAAAAAACGGAATCAGTGTAATCGCGATTTGACAGTGTAATCGCTAATTGAGTTTTTTTTAAGAAAAGGTCATTGTGTGGACCCAGCAAAATCAGTTTTTAATAATTGAGTTTTTTTTATGAAAAGGTCCTTGTGTGGACCCAGCAAAATGAATTTGTAATTAAAACAAAAAGTTCATCAGAATATTAAATCTTTTTTATTAAAACCACGCAGTGGATTCCGTTTTATTAAAATACACGGGTCCGCAACGGATCCTAATATGATGCCCGTAACGAGTCCGTAACGGATCCAAAAAATATACATAAAATCCGTTTTTGGATCCGTTTTTTTAAAGTATTTCTCCCGCTTGCGGATCCAAAACTGATCCGTAACGGATTCCGCTACGGATCCGTTTTATGAAAACAAACGGGTCCGTAACGGATCCTAATATGATGTCCGTAACGAGTCCGTAACGGATCCAAAAAACGGATATAAAATCCGTTTTTGAATCCGTTTTTAGAGAGGAATTTCTCCCGCTTGCGGATCCAAAACTGATCCGTAACGGATTCCGCTACGGATCCGTTTTATGAAAACAAACGGGTCCGTAACGGATCCTAATATGATGTCCGTAACGAGTCCGTAACGGATCCAAAAAACGGACATAAAATCCGTTTTTGAATCCGTTTTTTCGAGAGGAATTTCTCCCGCTTGCGGATCCGTAACGGACCAGTAACGGATTCCGTTACGGATAGAAAATACGAAGAAGCGGATCCGTTACGGATCCGTAACGGATCCGTTTGGCACACTGGGAATGAAGTAAAGTATTTTGAAATTAGTGACTGAAAATTTATTTTTTTTTTTGTTATTTTCAGTAAAAAATTACTAACTTGTTTAAAGCCTTATAGTGCTCATCAGTTGTAGTGTCATTCGTATTTAAATATAAATTCAATGTTCGGAAAGAATTTTCTATATCATTTCTGGAAGGCTAATAAATAGTTTCTCCAGATATAAGCATGTTTTGACTTCAATATTTTTGAATATTGGGGTCTTAACTCGTTTACTATGTAGACGAAATCCAGAAAGAGTTAATAATTGATTCTCTATTTTTAAAAATCGTTGAGACCGTACTAGCTGGGATACCATATTTATCAGCTGCATCATTTTTCTTTAATCCACCTTCGACATCTATTATTAGTTTGTATTTTTCTTCAATTGGACAACATTTTAAAACACGTTTAGTTGCCATGATAATAAAATAATATGCGATTTTAACATTTATCATCTAATGCGAATGACATTTATGCAAAGTACTGATACTTACGCTAACAAAAAGAAGCACATGTACAAAAAGGGATTTCCCCGAAAAAAAGCAAGCAAAATATACAAACCAGCTAAACAAGCAAAAGAAAGCAAAATAAACAAACCAAGCAAAAAAATTCGAGTTATAGAATTCGTATGTATGTATTTCGTTTGAGTTATGGAGAACTTTGAGTTGTAGAAGTTCGAGTTACAGAAGAAGAATTGTATGTTATTCATTCTCTTAACGCTACTACCAACCTAATTAGTTCGAGTTAAAAGAAAATTCGAGTTAGAGTAGTTCGAGTTATGGAAGTTCGACTGTATGTTGAATTTGCATGAAAATTGTCCTCCTTTTCTTGACATTTTTGCTATTTTTTCGTGATATTTTGTATGCCATTTTTAAATTTTTTTTGTGCCACTTTAAACTTGCCCTAGTAATAAGTATGGGATGTATGTTTTGGATGGATTTAAAAGTGTTGGAGTGAATACAATACAATAAAAACCCTTTGGCATTCAATACAAAAAGGGAATTAGTAGCAGGAATAAACTAAACGATATGGTTGGGTTTGTACCAAAATAACAATGGAAATACAGCCACCTAAGTGGCTGGGTGGCTGGCTGACTGGCTGTGTAACTGATGTTTTTAGCTTTTGGCAAAGAACAATTTGCAGCAGCAACATTATGAGCAGCAAACAGCAGCAGTAGCAGCAACATATTAAATACAAATCGAATAACAATTTACACAAACAGCCACAAAACAACAAGTGCAGTTTTACCAAATAAATAATAAATTTCTTACTCATTTTACTAAATTTTTATTATTATGCCTTCCTTTTATATATAAGGAATTTAAAAAATTTTAGACACATTTTAAACACTGCTAAATTAAAAATTTTATATAAGAATGCTTTCTAAGATTACGAAAATTTTGTTTGCACCTTAAAATTTAAAGTCCTTAAAATTTGTTGTTGTCTTTTCGATTTTAATAGTAAGCTCTTTAAAATTTTTCATTTAGTGTTCGGCGTTTTGGCGGAATTTCTTTAGTTGTAACAAAGCAAAATATATGTTTACAAAAAACCGCCGCTGTACCCGCAAGGAATGAAAAAAATTAAACTTTATGAATTTAGCCCGCCAAAATGATTCACTCTAGATACCTAATGCAACCAGTGGGTTTCCATTAGGCCGGGTCGATTTGTATGGAGGCAAAAAAATCGCTCAACGTTCAAGAAAAATCGTATTCTAGGGATCAAAATAAGAAACTTTGCCGAAGGAACCATACCTCTAAAACGAATTCTGATGTCCGGACTTTTGACCCGTAGGGTGAAATTTTGAAAAATCCCACCTTGACCCATTTAGAGTTCCCCAATCGAATATAATTTACACATTCATCTGCTAGAGCGTCTTCCGGAGAAGAAATAGAGACCCTAATCTTGGAAAGACTCCTCCTACTTTCTGAAATATCTCAATCCCGAGATTTGTACATTTTGCTATAAAAACACGGCTAAAAAGGCCCTCTTCAACATAAATTTTAACCCCTTAACGGTCACATAGATCTTGGAGAGATTCCTCCTACTTTGAAATATCAAAGTGGGCTTTTTCAAAATTTGAATTTCAAATAGAAATTTTTGAATTTCAAATGGAAATTTTTGAATTTCAAATGGAAACTTTTGAATTTCAAATGGAAATTTTTGAATTTCAATTGATATGTTTTGAATTCCAAATGGAATAATTTTTAAATTTCAAATAGAAACTTTTGAATTTCAAATAGAAAGTTTTGAATTTCAATTGATGTATTTTGAATTTCAATTGATGTATTTTGAATTTCAATTGATATTTTTTGAATTTCAATTGATATTTTTTGAATTTCAAATGGAAATTTTGAATTTCAATTGATATTTTTTGAATTACAAATGGAATTTTTGAATTTCAATTGATATTTTTTGAATTTCAAATGGAAATTTTGAATTTCAATTGATATTTTTTGAATTACAGTTGTAAAAGGTGTAGTGACTCAATTTTGTATTGGTTTGGATCTGAAAGTTAAAAAATAAATAAAAAAATAAAATTAATGAAAAAACTCTTATAAGCTTCAAGTAATTTTTTAATTTTTTGGCTTTTGCTGAATACGGTTCAACGTGAAACTTTCCATGTCATAGCTTTTAAGTATAATCCACCTAATCCTGTCCATCGTGTCTGCCAATTCAAAAATCCTTGAGATATAACAGGTAACTAAAGTCTGGTTCAACAGGTGTCGAAAATTTTTGAAGCAGCTCATATATTTGGCCATATTGATGAATTGGCAATCATCAATATTATCTTCATATAAGAGACGACTACGACCAACAATAGCTTATGGCAATATTTATTTTATGGTATTCACAGTATGTGGAGATGGTTTATATGAAAATTTTTAAGATTTTAAATCAATATTAATTTTTCAAGAAAATCTTTTTTAAGTATACACTCAAAATACTTTCTTTTTTACACTTTTGATAAGAATCGTTAACAAATGAGGCTTTCCAATTCACCTGTTCCGCTATAGTAAAAAGTATATCGTATCAATGTCAAAGTTATAGTTATAGTTTTTGTTATAGTTATAGTCCTTAATGATACGAATAAAAAGTATACAATTTTTCCAAAAACTAGTCAAAGTAGGAGTGTTTAAATATTGGCAAATTTTTCTCTCATTTTTAGTATATTATTTATAATAATAAAACTGAATTCGGAAAATTCTATAAATTTGACTATAACAATAGGTTTTTTTTATCGATTTTGTTATTTTAAAAAATTCATACACTAAAGATATTATGTAAGTAAAGACGACAGCTAATGTAGTAAAAAACAAATGAAATTTCATTAAATGCAACTACCATTTGATTTTACTGCTTTAAAAATTACTAACAACAGTAGTAAAAATGAACCACATACATACATATGTTAGTAAAAAATAAACAAACATTTATATTTTAAACAACAAAAATGACTGTAAAAAATGAATGTAAAATAATAAAACAGTCATTTGATGTGGTTTGTTTTTTTTTTTAATGAACTACAAGGTTAGTAAAAAATGAAATTTGTTCTACAAATGACACACAATTACATTAAAAATAAAGAAACTGTAGTACAACCCAAACAACTATAATTTCTTAAAGCAGAAGTTCCCTGAGTGTAGCCACGAGGGCGGTCACAAAATTAGAAGACCTGACTTATAGGTGGCGGCAGTAGTTGGAAAAAAATGACTTTGGTGAAAAGTGGCAACCTTATGAAATATATGTTTCAAGTTTCAAGGCGCCACGTTGTTTATTTGTTTGAGCTATCAAAAATAAACGATTTCAGTGAATTTGTAAACATGGAAAAAATTGGTCACTGTTATGTAATTCATTACATCATTTGAAAGGTCTCAGTCCAACCATTAGTAAAGCCGAGCTAGATTCTACTCTGGGGAGTCTGCTCCTTCGTTTACGACTATAAAGTATTGGGTGGCAGAGTTTTAACGAGGCTGTACAAGACGAAGACCGTAGTTCTCGACCAACTGAGGTGTCCACGGCAGAAACGGTTAAGAGAATTCACAAAATGGTATTAGATGCTCGTCGCCTAAAGGTGTGTGAGCAGACTGAAAATATAGGCATTTGCAAAATTGCTATAAATCGCATATTGACCAAAAATTTGCAGAAGAGAAAGCTGTGAGCAAGATGGGTGCCGCGTTTGCTCACAATTGCACATAAAACATCCTCGTGAAGATGTTGTGAAGATGATGGCCAAAATCAATAATTTAAAGTTCATCATGCACCTTATTCGCCACATTTAGCTCCAACGTATTAATTTCTATTTCCAAAGATGAATAGGTGGAGTCAGCGGTTGACTGATAGTTTAAGGAGCTAGACAGTTCTTACTATAAACAGCATATCGAAGCTACTGAATATCGCTGGGAAATGTGTTAGTGTTGCCAAGATAGGGGTTTTTCCCCTACACTCAGGGAACTTCTGCTTTAAAAAATTGTAGTTGTTTGAGTTGTATTACAGTATCTTTATTTTTAAGTGAAAAAACAGTAATTTGTAGAAGAAATTTCATTTTTGACTACAATTGTAGTTCTTAAAAAAAAAACAAACCACATCAAATTACTGTATTCTGAATTTACATTAATTTCATACAGTATTTTTTTTTTATTTAAAAAAAATAAAACAAATAAATGTTTTTTATTTTTTATACAATTGTGGTTAATTTTTTGAATAGTTAAAAACAAATGACAATGTTAGTTAAATTTACTGAAATGTAATTCATCCTTTTATCAAGTGAAATTTCATATGTTTTCTTTACCTACAGAGTGTTTTAAGTGTAGATTTAGGGGGGTTTTTAAATCGTTTGGGGCGATATTAGGTTTTTAGGGCAAATTAAGACAATTTGTAAAACAAAAATACTTATCTTAAAATCGACCAAAATTTTTTTTTAATTTATATAAAAAAGCTCAGATGTTATTCTCTCGATCCAGAATGTTTTATCGTGCAACTTTGATTAGTTTTAGAGAAAAAATTTGTTGAATGTTGTCCAGCTACTATACATGCTGCGCCTGAGTCGATTTAAATAAAATTTGAGTGTTGCTCCAATCTTAAAGCGGATACTGTTTCAAGAGGGTCTACAAACTATTTTCCAACGAAAATTTTGGCATTTCTTTAGTTTAAAAAAACCTACAAAAATTTATTTTTAAGCCTTGCCACCTCCAAAGGCGATGTGTCTGACAAAAAAAAATTATCGACTCAGCTCACGTATCTGAATCGTTCCTAAATTTTATATCAAAATAGGTGAGGTGTCCCTTAACTAAAGACGGGCCAAATTTTGAAAATTTTGATTGGCCGCGAAAAAAACGCCACCTTTTTGTCTCTAAAGAGATAGTATTTTTATTGTTGGTCTCATGTCTTGCCAATTATACCATTTTAATTCTAAAGTGAAATAACGCGCTCCCATTCCTGGAAAATAAAAATCTATATATATGAAAGAATATTTTAGAAGCTTTCCAGTGACATATAATTTGTCCGGAACAGATAAGTAATTTTTGAGAAATTGAAAATTCAAACTTAAAATTTTTATTCATTGCGTTGTTTCAGGTAAAAAAATGTTGCTGTTTAAAATTGTTGATTTCTAGAAATTTTAATTTTAAACTGAAATACTTTTAGGCGTAACTTCAAGTTACAAAAAGCATAACTGCTATCGGCTAAAATTTTATAAAATCACATATATTTATATCTAATTAGATATAATTTAATGTCCCGGCTATGGACAAATTTCGGATAAAATTGAATCAAATTATATCTTATTTGATATAATTATATACATGTAGATGAACCATTTTTCGGATCAATTTGTATGTGCTTATATATGCGAACTAATCAAATGAGATATAATTTTATTAGACCCCATTTAAAAATTTTTACCCGGGTAGTAAAGATTAAAAATAAAACATTTTCCGATTTTTTAAATAAATTGAGTTGAGTATTACTTTAAAAATTCAGAACTTGTTCTAAATTACTTCGACCACTTTTTGAAAAAAACGGAAAAGTTTTTTTTTTTTTTTTTTATTAATTAATAATCATATAATTACAAATTATTACCCTAACCGAGCACTAGCTACTATGGCCTTCGACGCGTTGTAACGAAAACAGACCAGTGCCTCTGGTGGGAATCGAACCCACGACCCCCGCACTGATAAGCCAGCACGCTACCAACTAGCCTACCGGGGCGCACAACGGAAAAGTTGTTCCAGTTTTTACTTGTCGCATATAGAAGAATAAATACTGTTAGATTGACATTGCTGTAATATACTTTTTTTTAACTAGACAGTTGTCTTGGAAAGCAACATATGCATTGTATGTAAGTTTTAAAATTTTCAATTTTCCAAATTTTATGATTATTTATAACTTGTATCGATAATTTGTTGTGATTATCTTTTAAACATTTTAAAAAGAGTTATAGGTGAAAATTTTAAGCTCTTATCATTATCTTTTAACACCTTAAATATGTATATAAGATATTTTAAACTACATATTTAATTATTTTTCGAGTGTATATCATAAATATTTATATTGTGTTTATTTAGGGTTTATGACTAATTTAATTTTTTTTTTTAATTTAATTTTCTCACGATTTTTTTCAAATGGTTTAATAACTTTATGACTAGTTTTTAATAAATATTTGAAAAATATATATCGGCTATTCCACGTAAGATCGGCCAAAATATGACCTTTGGTCTTTCGATATATATTATATTTTGCACGCACAAACTCTATGGAGTCACTTAAATATTGCCGTTTTATTTTCTTGAAATTCTAAAAAACCATGTATTCTTTTCGCGATTATATTTTTTTGAAAAATACATAACTTGCTAAAGTTTTTTAGGTTGGAACATTCGTAGTTTCTTTAATACAGGCACGGAGCCAGCTTTTCCAATCAAAATATTTTTTACTTAAAAAAGTGTTTTTTTTCATATGTGATGAATATATTTCCTTTATTCATAATTCTGCATAACAGGCATACTTCTTCTATTTGTCAAGCATCTACTATTAAATAAGCCAAAGTAATACCCAATTAGAAAATTATTTTGTGAAAGGCGTGGTAGAGAAGAATGAGCGTATTTTCTAAAAATCATAACTACATTGTAAATTTTCAATTTTCTGAATCAGACTGCGCAGTTTCTGGTATTGAACCTTCGTCAGTGACCCTTTTGAATAATGTAATATTTGTTATGTTTTTATTTGTTCGATTGCGTCTATATGAAATTTTCTGTACAATCACTGACCGTGGTATAGATAAACTGATTTCTAATGCCACATGCACTCGCACTACACTCTAGACAGAGCGCTTTAGCGCACTGAGCTATCGTCAGGTCGAGTTTTGTTGTAATTAAAACTAGTTTATTCAATATTATTTTGGTTAATGGATAATTGTGCAAAAATCTATATTTTTGCAAAAAAAAAAATCGAAAAAATTTATTTTGCATTGAAATGTTTTGCAGAATAATTTCGGCGGTTTCTGATAAGACATAAACTTAACAAAGTTGGATGATGAAGATAATTTCTACACAAAGAAAATTTTAGTGCGCGTAAACTAATGAAAATGGTTTGTAAACTAATGTAACTTTTCTTCATAAAGTGAACTAAAAATTTCCTAAAATTAATGAAGTGCTTATTACTTTTGACGAAACAAGTTTTTAATGAAACTTTTTATTCTGTGATCATTTATTTATTAATTATAATTATTTATTTCCAATCTTTCGTCTCCACATTGAAAAACTTGTTTTTTTAAAACAATCAATCAAATTGTAATAATTGTTCCCTGAAGAATTCACCCAATGTGGAGACGAAATATTGGAAATAAATAATTATAATTAATAAATAAATGATCTCAAGCTCGTTTAAAATAAGAAGAATTAAATTTATTTATTTATTTCCAGAAAATAAAATTAAAAGACATTTCTTAAACAAAAAAAAAAAAACAATATAAATCAATGGTTAATGAATATATTTAAATTGTAGTTATGCCTTTTGATTTTCTTTAATAAAATCGGTATTTTTGGACGTAAACGTTTAAAATTTTGTGGAAAGGTGTAATTTGGTTAACTACATCGCAATCAATCAAAAAGTCAATTTTGAATTTTTTGTTAGTTACAGCCTTTTGGATTTTAGGTGACGATATGAACTTCATTCAATAAATGAAATTGTTATTGGTACAAATAAATGGCTTCATTGCCTTTGATGGCAATCGAGTGTAAACACAAAAAATGAATTTTACAACTGAATACAAATAACAGGGAAAACAATCAATTATAAAAATTATTTAGTGGAAAAATATTAAATTAAATATAGAGTATTTTTATGAACTGTAACATTACACAATGGAATTGAAATGAAAGGAATAACAAGCAATTAAATAGGAATTATTTGCAAGTAAATATTTAAATAATTGCAATAAATAAATCCACCCTTTTGTGGTATTTGGTTTTATTTACATAAAACTTTTAGGATTTCATTAAACATTTCGAAAGTGTATCAATAATTCTATGTATTAAATCAATTTACTGAAAAATTTTATAAAACATGATGTAATAATCAGGGAACACAAATATGCTTTTTTGCCATTTTTACTCATATTTGCTTTTTAAGCATTTTTTTACTTTTTCATTTTTGTGCTTAAAAACAGCTTTTTCTTAAGATTTTTGAGCTTTAAAATTGCTTTTTTTCAGACATTCTTCGCTTTAAATGCTTTTTTCCTCAACTTTTTATTTACTTTTATTTTCAAAAAGTTAAATTTTTCTACATTTTTTGTAGTTTTGCTATTTTTTTTGCCTTTTTTACAAAAATTTTTTTTTGGCATTTTTTTTATCTTTTCTGGTAATAATGTTGCATTTAAAATTTATAACAATTTAAATTTGCCTACACTAGGATGTCCCTTTAAAACTCGATTTGTCGATTTTCGTTCATTACATAGCTAATTTTATTGCAAATTGTTCCAAAGAAGAAATCAATTTTTTTTTACTTAACCCGGGTTGAAAATCGGCTGGAAATTTCCCATTTTTGAAAAAGTTTATTCTTATTAAAAATTACCAAAATTAAATTAAAAATTTTTAAAAATTTAATTTTTATTTTATTTATTTCTTTAATATAATCAACATAATTCATATATGGAATTCTGACTTCATCGGATATCATTAACCCACTTTAGCCTGCAATCAAAAATGATATTGATAAAAATACAAAAACGTGTTTTTTTTTAATTAAGTTTAATTTTTTTAATTGGAGATGTCAATTGCTATTTTTATAATATAATAGTTGTAATTAGAGAGAAACAATTAAATTTACAAAATTATAATTTGTGTTTGTGTGTGGAGCGACTCCTTTCCAGGACATTTTATGAGAACTGATTATTTTATCAAAAATTTAAAAAAAATTTTAATGTTTTCATAAAGTTTGCATAATTATTGAAAAAATATGAGTTTAATTTGATTATACTATAATTACACACTGCTACAAAAAAAAAACTTTTTGTCAGAACTTGAAAACCGACCTAGTGGGGGTTGTAGGCCTAGGTGAGGACATACAAAAACCGTTTTCAAAAATTTTGAAACACCCTCAAAATTTTGAGTTATTTTCAAAAAACTATTTTAGGGTAGGTCGTAGCACTTTAGTACCTCTAACTCACACATTTTTTGACCGATTTCAAAATTTTAAACAGTTTTGGAAAGACAAAGAATTAGGCTTTCATGAAATGTATTCATTAAATATATATTCCAAGACATTAGGTAAGTGTTTAGCAAAAGTTTCTCTTTTTTTATTTTTTTTTCAAAATTTTTCAAATTCAACAAGAGTTATTTTAATTTTTTTTTATGAAAACCTATCTTTTTTTGCACTGTATTTTAAAGACAATTTTATATAGAAAAAAACGAGATATTATTTGTTAAAATCGGTTTCTATTTGCAAAAGTTACTAAACTTTTTCTAAAGTAAAATGTTAAGATTGCAGACTTTTCTTCTGGTAAACCACTTGACTTACAAAAAAACGCTTGTTTAATTTTTTTTTTTTTTTTATTCATATGGTTTGCGCTGGGGGAGAAAATGCTAAAAACAGGTGTTAATGAAAAGTTGAATAACTTTTACAATTTTCATCCGATTTGAAAAATTAAAACCATGTTTTGTTAAGAACTAAATTTTCTTTATACGTTGGTATAAATTTTTATAAGCTTTCATATTAAAATAAGCAATGAAAAGCTACTAAAATCAAAAAAGTTTATAATTTTCGTTTTTTTTTTTGTAGATATTCTTAACAAAAACAATACTTATAACTTACAAATGTATAAGAAATGCACGTCATTTTAAAGCCTAATCAGTTTTCTTTCCAAACCCGTTAAAAAAATGTAAATCGGACAAAAACTGATTGAGTAACAGGTCGATAAGTTGACGAACATCACTTGAAACGTTTTTTTAGAATAACTTCTGAATTTGAGGGTGTTTCTGAAATTTTTTGACACAATTTGTAATGTACTCAACACGACCTATAACCCACGCTAGGTCGTTTTCCAAGTTTTTTTTCATTGTAGCACCGTGTTATCATTACATTCATTTAAAAAATGTTTAACCGTTAGTGGTCTGGGGACGAAAAATACCCACAAAAAGAAATATATATTACACTACCCAGTGTAGAAAAGCATTACCATATACATAAGTGGTTATATAAGTACACACAGAGAAAAACTTAGCCATTCGTGAACATAAATTTGGTTAATACGACTCAAATTCGGTTACTACGACTGAAATCGGTGGAACAATTGAATATTGGTTTTCACAACAATGTTTGGTAAATTCAACTTATTTTAGCTGCAACTCCCAAAATATTTAAATATGGTTGTACTAAGAGAATCTATCAGTTTTTAACACCAAAATACAATTTTCAATTCGGTTGTCACTTTATTTCTCTGTGTGTACATATTTGGTAATGGCAAGTACTTACAATTTTCATTACAAATCTCATTACTTTTATATGGAGATGTCGCGCAAGATAATGTCATATCATTACTAAACACCTTACGCAAAATCAAAAAATATGTGGTTACATATACGCTTACTAGTATGGATAAAAATAATGAGTCTAAAAATAAATTTTCAAAAAAAACGAAATTTAATAAAAAAAATATTTTTTTTATCGAAAAATGTTTTTTAAATAACATCTGCTAACGCGGGATTTGAGCTATCTGAGCTATCTGGACATGTTATACTCAAAAGATAAAAACATAAATGACTTGTTTGCACAAAATTGCATTACTTTATATTTAAAATAATTATAAAAATAAGTAGGGTAGAAGGAGGAGCATTCGCCACTTTTTTTTTAAAGCGCTGTACTTACTCAACCTTACTTCCTCAACTTACTCAATAATTTTTATCTACAATTTGACACATCTTAACATTAATTTGCATGTTTAAAACATAAATAATCTTTATTTCTTATATATTTATATTTTTAAGATTTTCAAAGTAACTTAAATCGTCAAAACGCACCACCTATGGGGTAAATTCGCCAAGTTGATGTTGAACGTATGTCAACCATAAATATAATGGTTCTGGTGGAAAACTTATAAAGGGTCCGCCAAATAACTTTTTTTTTTTTTGAAAATGCTATAAAAAAAACTACTGAATATTTTCTCAAATTTCTTTTTTTATTTGAAACTACAATCCTTCCGGTTAATAATGGAAAATAATTTCATTCAAATGGCTGCCTCGGCTGGCCATGTAGTAGCCTACACGATCGGTCCAATTTTTAAGCACATTATCGATTGTGTGCAGCTGTATTTCACCAATGGCTTCACGAATATTGTCCTTTAAAGCGTCATTTGTCTCTGGCTTGTTGGCGTAACACTTATCTTTGACGGCACCACACAAAAATTATAGTCCAACGGTGTCAAATCGCAGCTCCGAGGTGGTCAAACGACATCTGCTCTGACGGTGCTTCTCTTCTTCCAAAATCCGTACGCAATTTTCGCACACATTCTGCAACATTACCATGATTTTCAAAGTAATGTCGCAATATTTCCCAGCGTTGTTCAAGCGTATACACAACCATATTCGTTCAGCGGAAGGATAAAACTAATTATCTGTCAAATCAGACATGAACTAAGTGTTACCATTCACGAAATAAGCACTAGTTGAAAAAAAACGTTAGATGGCGGACCCTTTATTTTAAATTAGATAATCATTAAAATTGATATTAATAGCTGCAATTTCATTTGTTGAAAGAAGATTACCTCTGACCCGTGCAGCACATATGTATAACCATGTAACGAATTAATATAACGTATGCGTCTTTTAAAGTGCTACCAGTTTTTGCTGACGAAACTACACCAGCTGGTGCTCGGGCGTGTGTGCCACATGGTCACATGGTAATATAAATTTATATTTGTCTACACTTTTAATAAATAAATTCTAAAAAAATCGTGTTTATATTATAAATTAATATCAACGATATTTGTTATAATGCACGAAATAGAAAAGTGATATACTAAATCTATATTATTTTTTTAGAATCCAAAAAACACATAAACATGTCTATCCTGGATCACGTGTGAAGTAAAGGTGTAAAATTTGTTGACATGAAAGATGATCAATAAGTGCATAAATTATGCAAATGTACATTTTTATAACTCTTTTAAATACAGCGAAAATCGTATGTGGCATATGTGCCCCAGTGGCGAAACCTCCCCCTTCTACCCTACTCTAGTTTCCTTTTTTTCATGTGTTTCACATTTATACCAAAGAAACTATCCAAAAATGTTGATACTCACTTTTGGATAGTTTCTTAAAGGTATTTTAAAGATCTACACACAGAGAAATAAAGTGCCAACTGAATTGAAAATTGTATTTTAATAATAACAACTTATAAATTCAGTTAGAACAACGATATTTACATTATATGACTGAATATATTGGGTGCTGCAACTAAAATTCAGTTGAATTAACCGAACTTTGTTGAGAAAACCAATTATGAGTTATACCAACCGACTTAAATTCGTATTAACTGAATTTGAGTCGTAGTAACCAAATTTCAATTAGCAAATAGCTAAATTTTTCTCTGTGTGTATCTAACGATTTACCAAAAAAAAATCATTAAAGAGGTATATGTTTATTGGCTTTTTCTGGGCCCATACTTTTAACCCGTAAAAGAAAGTTTGGTATGAACAAGAATTACGATTTTTCTTTAGTTTAGTACCCTTTACCAAACATCCAAATTTATTGAAAATCTGAAAGAAATTACTCTGTAAATTTCCTATGGGGTCTTTTTGTGGTCAAAAGTGAAATCATTAACCATATGTGTATCAAATTACTTAAAATAATTATTTTTATCGAGCGGAAATTTTTTTTTTTTTTTAACAGCTTTACACCTCTTGAAGTCATAATATAAATTATGTTTATGGGTCTTTTTTGTTACCAGGCCACTAACGTTTAAAGATTTTTTAAATAAAAGTAATGGTAATTATAGTCTAATTAAATTCAAGTGATTTTTTTCCGAAAATTATTCAAACTTCAATAAAAACATTAAAATGTTACTTTCAATTTATAACGAGCTTTCAACTTCCGTATATTTACAAAAATAAAGCAAATCAAACATATTAGCTAGGTTGATACTAGTATTTCGATCTGGCTAAAGATCTCATCAGAACCCGAAGTTTTAGAAAAGTTAGAGCCTCCATAATAGGCAGAACTTTAACAAAAAACCTATTAATAATCAATTTTGCTCCATTCTTGTCTTCTTAGTAATCAAGCACGTGGTTAGGTCTTTTCCTAACAAGCATCATGACGTTACTAGACTTTGAAGACCAAAAATGTTCTATTTGTACAAAAAATTTTTAGTCTGTACTCTGGCTCAAGTAATATTTGTTAAAAATGTTACATTACAAAATAATCAATTTTCACAAAATGTCCTTGAAAGAAGTCGCTTTTTTCTATAATTATAACTATATTAAAAGAGCAATCGTCATCCCCAAATTTGACATTTAAAAAATCTTTAAAATTAATTTTTAAAAAAAACACGTTTTTGAAAATTCGTGCGTCATTTTAAATTTCAGGCTAAAGTGAGTTAATGATATCCCATGGAGACAGAATCCCATATATATCCCATATAATTTTGTGTATATTAAATGAATAAATAAAATAAAAAATTTAATTTTTCAAAATTTCGAATTTTGGGAATTTTTTTACAAATGGGTCATGTCAAAGGACAGATCAAAGTTTTTGCACAAAAAATTGATTTCTTCCATTTGAAAGCATTTGCAATTAAACTGTGGTGAGGTGATAAGTATAATGACAAATCTATTTTTAAGGGACATACTAACCAATACCCCCTTTTTCAATTTTAAATCTGTAACAAAAGTTTTGTTAAATCATTTTTAAGGATTCTTTGAAAATGTGTGTAAGTTTACTTTCACCCCTTGTAATCTTGGAGTGTAAAAGTGAAAACTATAGGATTAACTAAAGACAAGACTGTGAACTTTAAAATGACCTATAAAAAGAGCTGTGACATGTTTCAAAAACAGAAACGTCTTTATTAAAAAGGATAATTAATTATTTAGCATACACTCAAAAAAAAGGTCAGTAAAGTCAGCAACATTTTTGCTGGGAGGATCTTTGCAGAAAAATTGCTAATATCACAGCAAAAAATTTAGCTGAGGTTAGCAACTTTTTTGCTAATATTAGCAATTTTTCAGCAAGCATCCTAACAGCAAAAAAAAATGTTGCCGACTTTACAGACTTTTATTTTTAGTGTAGCTTTTGAACGAATTTCCCCCTTCTTCTCGTACACATAAATACCACCCTGAAATTTACTAATTTCTTAAACATCCACACCTGCTTCTAACCCTTTTTTGTTAGTTAGTTTTGCTCAGAAACTGTATGTTTATACCAAAAGTTTTAAATTTAAGAAGCATTAAAGTTTTACACTTGATTAACTTAAAACCTTTTGAACTTAAATTGTTATTGAACGTCTGCAATTACAATTTGGCAAAAAAAAAAAAAAAAAATCCAAAATTAACCGCAAGTTTTTATTGATATATATTCAAGATTTTAAAATACAAAAAAAAAATTATACAAAACCACCCGTAAAAAGAAAAAGGGGCCGATGACTAATCTATAACATTTTCATCCGAAATTTTTAAAGCATTAAGTTTTTCGGATAAAATTTCATCAACTACTGAAATACCAGTGTTATCTTTTGGAGTGATCACAAAAGTTTTTTCAGCCTCTTCAGTTTCGACTTTTTCTTCGAAATTAGAATCATTATCACCGGAAATTTCCACATCTCCAATCGAATTGGCAATCTCTTGTTCTTCGTTGTTTTCAGTGGATTTGGAAGATTTTTTAGGTTTCTTTTGTTTGAATACTGAATTCCAATAATTGGATATGGAAGATTTTAAAGTTAAGCGTGAAAATGAAGATGGTAAATCTTGATCATTACTTTCAGAATTTTCGGAAGTAGCTAGAAAAAATATAAGAACAAACTTTTAAAAATTGCCACTAGAGTAAAAAGAAATACAAAATCCTACATTTAATTCCACCAAAACGTAATTTAAAACGTTTAAATTCGGCTTTAGATTCTTCAACATTAACTTTCACCACTTCATAATCACTTGCATCACCTATTTGTGTAGAATTTTGTATTTCGGTTTCTAATTGGGTATCACCTTTAGTTGATTCTTCTTTATCCGCCTCTACTGGATTATCGCCAGTTTTCTTTTTAAGTGGCATACGAAAGAATCGTTTTAAAGAATTACTCTTTAATTTATGTTCATTCTCATATTCCGAGGGCAATTGAGATTTCGTTTCTTCCCTAACATCTTGTTTCTCCCGGTTAACTTCACCGTCAGCTAATGAAATCTCACGTAGATTTGTAAATTCTTGTAGTGAAGCCATTTTTGCTATTGATTTTGGGCTATTTCAATTAAAATGTGTCTTTTTGTGGAGCACAATTTTAAAATCTCGTAACAAAAAATATTTTTTTTTTTTATTTTGATTAATATGATTTTTTTTTTTTTTAATTTTGTGACAATTTTTGAAAAATATATCGTGGATAAAGAGAATTAAAAAATATTACAAATATTTAAAATTTTTCTGATGTTGTAAACCCAGTAAATATTTTAGAAGTAATCTAAATTTCAGGTTCCAAAAATCTTTTCCTAGAGAAATTCTATAAATTCTGAGGACTTTTCCTATATACTCTAAGATTCTGAGGGTTTTTTAATAAAAAAAAAATCGCCAGATACTGAGGATTTTCGCTTATAAAAACACTCACGGATTCAAGGGACTTTTTTTTCTCAGATTCTCATCGAAAAACACTCAGATTTTGAGAATTTGTTTTAATATGACACATCCCAGCAAAACTTTGGTAATGGGTGCGATAAAGTAATGCATTACCTTGTAATGTGTACTCCTTACCTGTACCATTATTTTCCAACAAGAAGTAATAAGTTACCGATAATTGAATACTCATTGATAACATTGTAAGTATACCACATTACAGTTTACATTACTTCAAAACATAAAATAATGACTTACCGATCATCAATTACATAATGCAATTATTAATATATAATTATTAATATATATTTTTGAAAATCTTTTTATAGACACATTACTTTGTGATTTTTTGTAAGCATGAGGGTAAGGTGTATATTTTTGATATCACGAACGAAAACACGAAGCACAACAACTCATTTACATTTTAAGCAATAAAATATTATATGTATCGATAGCTCAGTTGGTTAGAGTTCTCGCCTAACTAATTGTTAAATACCAGAGACCAAAGGTTCGAATCCCAGCATGACCACGTTATTTATTTCATAAAAAAAAGTTATTTATTTAATAAAAAAAAATAACTGTACAAAAAATTTGTTATTCATTTTTTTATGAAAATCTATTTATAGACACATTACTTTTTCCCACCATGTAACCATATAAGTAACCAGTTACTTTACCCCCTACAAGGTAATGAGTCCACCCATTACTTTTATTCTCATCGCCTGTAAAATTCATCAGTGAAGTAAGGTGTAATGTAATGCGTGAAGCCCTATGGCTATACATTACTTTACCCATGTTTTGGTAATGTGTGGGTTTGCTGGGATGCTCAGGTTCTATATAGGAAAAATGTTTGTGAATAAAATTTAAATTAAACTTTTGTTTGGTTATAAACTCACTTTCAATTAAAAGTTTAATAATAAGTGGAGTTTGATCATAATGAACATTTTCCATAACGAACGTTTTTTGTTGCCCCAATGCATTTCATACAGTTATGGGATCTTAATTTATAGCGGACTTTTTATATAACGAATTAAATTTTTGGCGCTTTTTACGAATTTTCATAGAAATCTTTACGCTTATAACGAACAGATAAAGAAAGCGAATCATTAAAATGGAAAATGTGCATATTTATCTGCATTATAACCGTACTCCACTGTACACTCATAAAAATATTTTTACTTATAATATGAATATGATAAAATATTGTTTTTATTTTCTTTCAACGCTGCAATATTTCCGAACAATTCTACATGGCATTATTAGAGAAAACAAGAAACAGAACAAACACAGACAGGCAAGGATGATATAAAAAAAATGAAAAATAAAAGCAATATTAAGTGTAGTGTCCGACCGAACAGTTCGGCCAGAAAATGCATTTGGTCTGTATTCGGTAAGTTCGGCCAAATTGAAAATAGTTCGGCGGCCGAACTTTTAAATTTATAGCTAAACTTCGGCTTTTCTCTTAAATTTTATACACAAAATCGAATTAAATCGGCTCAACAAACATGTTTCCAATACCAAAATTTGTCATCATTGCCTCTAGATATCAAAAAACCGACAAAATATAGTTTTTTGGCCGAACTGTTCGGTCGGACACTAATTAAGTGTTTTCAAATAAAATTAAATAAAGACCCAAGAAACATTTTTACGAACTCTCCGACTCGAACGGAATCTTGACTCTGGATTATACGGCACGTTAACGCTCCGTAAACAAGTATCCGTCAAAGATTGCTAGTAAACGGAACATTAACGGACCTTATCGGATTATTGAAAACATTACGTTTTTACTCCGTTTTAGTGTATCCTTTTTACGTGCCGTTAAATATGGACTACACAAATTGGTAAAAATAAAATAATAAAATTTTCAATAATAGTTTCAACTATAACTTTTATGGGTCGCGCGGTATAATTAAGTTGTATAATTTTGTATATTCCCAAGAAACAACTTTACGGACTGTCCGTTACAAACGGATTCATGAATCCGGCGTTGACGGTACGAAAACGGACCGGAATTGACGTATCCGTCGAAGCTTGTACGAAAACGGATCATTAACGTACAGTAAAATTGGATTACTCAAATTTTCGAAAATTATCCGTTTTAACTCCGTTTTGCTGTATCCGTTTCGGTGCCGTTTAACCGGACTACACCGATTTTCATCAGTTAAAACTCCGTTACAACCGTTATCGTTTTTCTTCCGGTATTACCGGAGTGTTTTGTTTAAAAAAAATCAAACAGTTTTATTTATTAATAAAATTAAATATTAATAAAATCTATATATATAAAAAGAAGTGTACATTTTGATTGTCACTCCATAACTCGAGAACGGCTGCATAAAATAAAAAAATGGCTGAATACGTTTTGTAGAACATGCAATGAGGATGGTTTTAAAAAAAAAAAATTGTTTAAAAATATTTTCGTTTGGTCCAGATGTGGTGATTTTTCTGAACATTAGTAATTTTCATCTATATATATAAGAAGAAGTGTACATTTTGATTTCACTCCATAACTCGAGAACGGCTGCATAAAATTAAAAATGGCTGAATACGTATTTAAGATTTTTAGTGGTAATTTTTTTGGTTATTTTAAATTTGGTTATTTTAAAATCAAAATGTTAAAACCACATCCTTTTATTTATTTTTATTGAATTTTTATGTGGTTTCATATTGTTTTTTAATAATGTAATTGTTAATCCATTTTTGTTAATATCTTTATAAATGAAAAAATTTAAAAATAAAACCAAACTTTTGTTTAAAATTAAAAAAAGGAGAAATCATTTAGATAAAATAAATAAAAAAAAAATAAAAATGGACCATTAAAAAAAAAATGGTACGAATACGGACCGTATTCGGACCGTATACGGTATATTAAAAACGGAGTCCACTCCGTTTTTAAAATAAATGACGGACAGTTTACGGTACGTTTTGAACGTACACTCAATTCGTACACTCCGTTTTATATACAGCATGACGGTACGAAAACGGTCCGTTTTAGCGTGCTTTATACTGTTTCGAATCCGTATTCGATGTTCCTTTTGTTCCGTTTTCCGGTCCGTATACTGATCCGGAAAACGGTACGGAAACGGACTTCGGATCCGTATATGCTGTACCGAAAACGGCACATAAACGGACCGGATTGTTTGCTGGGTTGTAAGTACATATACACTCAGGGAACTTCTGCTTTAAAAAATTGTAGTTGTTTGGGTTGTAATACAGTTTTTTTCATTTTTAATGTAAATGTCAGTCACTTGTAGAACAAATTTAATTTTTTACTGACCTTATAGTTCATTTTAAAAAACAACCCACATCAAATGACTGTTTTATGATTTTATATTCATTTTTTACAGTAATTTTTTGTTATTTAATGAAATAAAAAAATGTTTGTTTATTTTTTACTAACATATGTGGCTTATTTTTACTACAATTGTTAGTAATTTTTTGAACAGTAAAAACAAATGACAAATATCATGTGATAAAATGACATAACTGATAACTTTGGTTAAATAACAGGTTTAAACAAAATCAACAGAAAAAATTAGTTCAATTTAGTTGGAACCCGTTCGACAGACGTTTGAACTAACTTTTTGTTATGAGTATAAAAATAAAACAAAAACGGAAAGAAATAAACGAAAATTCATTAAATTGTGTATGCGGCCGAAAAACTTTTTTTGTGCCCACCCTTTATATGAGCTACTTCAAAAATATTCGACACATGTTGAAACTGACTTTAGATGACTCTTATTTTTCAAGGTATTACCAATTGAATTTTAATAATGCATTTTTTTGTTTTGCATTTTTTTTTGCATTTTTTTTAATTTTTGCACGTGGATAACTGCACCGGAGGCAAATTAAGTATTAACCTAAAAAATGCTTTTTTTATAGTTATTTTATTAAATTATTGTATATTTATAAAATTTAAAATAAATATACCTATGTATATTAGAGCGACTCAAGTTGTATGAAAGCGAAATTTCTGCAAGGTGTACCCTTGCACAAGGTTCATTTTTAGGAGGGTACATCGAGCACTTTTTTTGGTGAGCCGCTCTAATGTATATGTACATTAAATTTTAAAGGGAGAGTAATTTTCTGGATTTTTTTAGGCCGTTTTTATTGATAAAAACGGTACGAATACAGACCGGATACGAATCCGTTTCCATGGTCCGTTATTGGCACGTTAACGGCCCGCATTATATGGATTGTGAACTCCGTTTTCAACCCGACAACACGGTACGAAAACGGTCCGTCATTGACGGACTTTCAACGGATTCGAATCAGATTCGATGTTCATTAAAATCCGTTTCTGGTCCGTATACGGATCCAGAAAATGGTATGTCAAGGGAGTCGGTTTCCGTTGATAGTTATTTCAGCAGCATATATATTTTAAACAAAAATTCTCCTAAATTGTTGTATATTAACTTAATTTTTTACCTGGTTAAAATCAGCTAGCATTTAGCAGAAAACATGTCTTGATTTCAACTGATTAATTTTCATTTCCATTTAATAACTTTTCTGACAAATTATTGTAATTTAACTAGCTTTTATACCTAATATTTAGGTAACCTAAATTTAGCAGAACTTGATTTAGATTTATTTTGTTTCATTATTAGAACATTAAGAATAAAATTCTTTTATAGTTCAATTGGTATAACATAATAGAAAGTCATAATTATAATAATAGTAACGACATTTAAAAACATTTAGACACTTGAAAAGTCAATATGTAGTGTATATTAATATAATAGATAAAAATAGGATAAAAATTTAAGATAAAAATTTTAATAAATATTAAAGACAATTTTTAATAAAGTTGGCTAGCTAGTTAAAGCAACATGTAAATTTGATTTTTTACATGTTGCTTTAACTAGCTAGCCAACTTTATTAAAAATTGATGCTCAACTTCATTGAAAATTCTGCTGTCTCAAATTCAGGTACTATTTTCTGTTGTCATAACTGAATTTTCAACTATTTATATTTATCTTTGTGTGTATATTTTGTTATTATTTTATTAAGGCCCGCACGAAATTCGTTCTGGGGTCGCATTTGCCCATGTGTTGCATATGCCTAAAAATTATTACAATACTCGACGCCTAAAAACTTTTCAAATCACCTATGTTAGTAAAACACTCTAGATATGTGCTCTGTTCTTTGCAAATGCCGGTCTCCATATACATTAGGGCGAGTCGATTTAAAAATCGCTTAACGTTCAAGGAAAATCGTATTCTAGGGATCAAAATAAGAAACTTTGCCGAAGGAACCATACCTCTAAAACGAATTCTGATGTCACGACTTTTGACCCATAGGGTCAAATTTTGAAAAAGTCCACTTTGATATTTCAGAAAGTAGGAGGAATCTCTCCAAGATTATGGGAGATACTTCTTCTCCGTGAGACGCGCTAGCAGATTAATGCATAAATCATCATTCGTGGGGTTAAACTTTAAGTTAAAAGAGGGCCTTTTTAGCCGTGTTTTTTTTTAGCAAAATGTACAAATCTCGGGATAGAGATATTTCAGAAAGTAGGTGGAGTCTTTCCAAGATTAGGGTCTCTATTTCTTCTCCGGAAGAAACAGAGTATAAATATATTCGATTGGGTTGGTTTCGATTGGGGCACTCTAAATGGGTCAAAGTGGGATTTTTGAAAATTTCACCCGACGGGTCAAAAGTCGGGACATCAGAATTCGTTTTAGAGGTATGGTTCCTTCGGCAAAGTTTCTTATTTTGATCCCTAGAATACGATTTTCCTTGAAAGTTGAGCGATTTTTTTGCCTCCATACAAATCGACCCGGCCTAATATACATACATATTTCTACAAATGAACAAATATAAAATAAATATTTACTAACACCATATGATACACGCAAATAGAAAATGCCGTTAAAAACAGAACCACCTGTTACAGATAGCAAGTCACCCACAAAAAAAACAGCTGATTTCGAACTTCAAACTAAATCAGCTGTTTAGCTATCAACAAACTTTTAGTAACACCGGCAACAAATTACTGCAACTCAATATAGCAAACGAAACAAAAATACAACAAATGCTCAACACAAATTTTTTAAATAAATAAATAAAAATCAGCTGAATAGGAAAACAAACGGATATCAAAACATTTAAAATGAGCAGGCGCTAAATTTGAAAGCGTGTAAATAACAAGCAACTGTTGCTTAAGTAATGTTTTGACGGGAAAATAATATTGATTTTGGTTAACATGTGATAACAAACGAAAACCAACTGTGGTATTTATTTGTGTACTTGCAAACGCAGGGTTGTAATGATAAGAGAATATACATATACAAAATGTGGAAAAAAAATCCACAGTTATAAAGTAAAACTAATAGAGGTCACTACTACAGCGTCAAAAGATAATATCTAAATTTATTAAAATTTAAAAAAAAAAATAAGGTACTTAATTTTTTTAATTTAGCTTTAACATTAAAATTTCTCATTTTTAAATAAATTATGTTTATGCATAACTTCACCAATAATATTAAAATATTAATATTATTAGTAAAGTTATGCATTTTTTTTTCAAACAATTTTCTTAACAGCTGTTTTATGCGCATCTGCCAGTAAATAGTTATACATACTTCAGAGATACAGATACATTTTTTCAGTTGAAAAAATTATCGGTTAATAATACATCTTTTTTTTCTTTGTGTGGTGCTGTGTTTAGCAAAAATCCGTAAAAAATTGCAAATTTATTTAAGAAATTAACAAATTTTGAGGTAAATATTTATAAAGTTATTACGTTTAATTAAAGTTTTATAAGGGTTTATTAAAATGCGCTTCAAAATCTTTATGTTTTGAAAAGATTTAAAGGAAATGTAAATTTTAAGGTGCTCCCTGGGAGTTTTTGCCAGGAAGAAGAAATGTTATATAACATATTTTTAGAAATCATATTAAGGATTTTTAAAGTATTTTTTTATTTAAATTCTTTACTACAAAAGTTGTTTTAAAAGCAAATAATTGTAGATTTTAAAGAAGTGTTATTCATATTATTTAAAGTTACTGAAATTTCTTCAGGCTGCAATTAGGGAAAAAAGGTTCATCATATTTATGAAGTTTTCATAATTATGTTGAAACTTTTCATAACTATTTATGAAACGAGCATATTCATAACATCTTCATCATTTCATAGAAAAATGTCATCAATATTTTTGTTTGAAAATGGCCCATATCTCGAAAACCGAAAGAGATGGGGCAAAAGGGACACATTTTAATGGTGTTTTCTTTTCTGGAAAAAAGTGTTGCAACATTTTTCAAATTTTGCCCTCGCCCATTAAAATTAAGCATTTTTACAATCAGAATAGAGCACAATTTCATCACATATTACATTTATTTAAACAAATCTGTTTTTTAGTGTTGTTAAGGTTCGGGTTCGAGTCTCATCAAATGTTAAAAAAAATTTAATGTTTTTTTTAATAATTAATTTTTGTTTTTTTAATTATTTAAAAAATTTGGATTTAGCTCCATACATTTTTTTCAATTATATTTTTTTTTATAATTTTGTTTGTAAGCGAATTTCAGATAAAAAAAATTAATAAATACTTACAAAAAGAAAAAAATTAAAAAAAATAGCAAAAACAAATAAAAAAAAATCGTAAATTAAATTTAACAAAAAAAAAAAAAAAAAAATAAAAAAATGTGATACCAATATGGGTTTGAACTCGGGATCTTCTCTGTCAGAAGCCAGCACACTACCACTCTGCTACCAAGGTGAGAGTTTTCTCGCCAAAAACTTTGCAATATATACACATGTGATTGATAAACCAAAAAAACAGGGCAACATCCAACCCTGTAAATTTTTTGAGGGCAGAAAATGTTGCACCTTTTGCCTTTTATAAGGCAACATTTTCAGAAAGAAACACGGCACCCTCTCAGAGTGTTTACCTTATTTTAGAAAAGAACACAAAAAGGTAATTTGAGGGCAAAGTGCAAAAAAAAATGTGACGTTTTTGCCAGAAAAGAAAACGCCACAAGTCTAGTGGAGTACTAACACACTACGATAATAAAATTTAACCAGGACCGGATAGAATTCCGAAACGCATCACCTTAACAATATTTTTATGAAAAAATTTTAGAAATATTTATGAAACATTTACATTGGACGAAAAACGACGAAGTTTTCATCATATTTATGAAGGATTTCATAAAAATTAAATTAATTTCATAAAAGTTCTCTGTAACAAATTTTAATAGGATTGACATTTTGTAATATGTCACTGAACTATACAGAAAAACTATAAATTTCAATTAAAATATTTGTTGATTCAATTAAAAGTTTAATTGAATTCGGTGCTATTAAAGATATTTTAGTATCAATTAAGATAATTTTTAACTATTTCATTGATTTTGTTTTCTATTATAAAATTTTGTATTTCAGATAGGTGGCTTTTTTTCAAATAAATTTTGCACATTAAACACAATTCTGAGAGCTTCTGAAATTTATGGATTATCGGGTCTTAAGCAGTAGAAAATAGGGCTTCACATCTATTCGTATTACCCCAATTCATAAAATTTTCTGTTTTATAATCAAAAGTTAAATTTTAGTTACTCTTTTCGTTAGTAGTTAAGCTGCAAAATTTAAAAAAGAATTTGTAAAATTTACAAAAAACAATAAAAGATCTTATCTCGTTGCATTGGTATCTACACACAGAGAAATAAAGTGCTCACCGAATTGAAAAGTGTATTTTAATGGCAACAACTTATAAATGCAGTTAGGACAACGATATTTGCCTTAGATTTTCGAATATTGTTGGTGTTGCAACTAAAATTCAGTTCAATTAACCGAACTTTGTAGTGAAAACTAATGTTAAGTTGTACCAACCGACAGAAATTTTTAGTAACCGAATTTGAGCCGTAGTAACCGAATTTCAGTTGGCAATAGCTAAATTTTTCTTTGAAAAACCTAATTCTTTTTTTTAATCATTTCGCATAAAAATGTATTCATTGAATGAATCAGTAAATCATGAACTTAAAAAAACGAAAATATGCGTCTAAAAAGTGCAGATAAAAACGAAAAATATGCACTAAAAACGCAAAAATATGCAGTTCAAACAATAGTTTTGCAGAAATCGCACACTTTTTAACATAGAAATTCAAAACCAAACACATATAAATAGTGTAAGTTTTTTTTCAATTGGACTATAACCAAAAACTAGTAGTTTTTAAAAAAATGCTTGCAATTTGACAATTAAACACAAGTAGTTTTGAAAAACTACTAGTTTGTGGTTGTAGTATGTATGGAGTACAGTAAGATTTAAAAAAAAAATTCTTTTCCTAAATTAAAATATAAAAATTAATCCAGGCGGGCCATTTTTAATTTAATTTAAGAATTTAAGATCTTTCGGTATAACAACAAAATTTACAAAATAGTTGGTGAAGTAATGTTTTGTGTGCATGGCACGGTTTGGAAGCGAGAAAACCTTGAAGTTAAAATTTCGTAAAATTTCAAAAAATAAATATTTCGAAATGAATTCAATTTTTAAAAATCTGGAAAACATATTTATGTTAACGGAAAAAACGTTGATACTAAACGCAAATTAAGATTAAAACTTCAACTTTTAAAAAAATCTTTAATTTTTGGTATGACATACAAGATTCCAAAATGATACCCTAAAACGCATGGATGAATTTTTTTAAAATTTGACAGAAAGATTATATTACGTATTATTAGCAAAGCCTTTAAATTTAATCAATATATATATTGAACTACCTAACGGTGAGTTTTTGATCAATTTCGCGTTTTTCGAAAAATTAAAATCGCATTATCTTCTTTAGCAAAAGCACAAAAAGGGTAATTTCTGGACTGTAGTTATATATTAGTAAGAGGTATAATGATGTATGCCTAAAATTATATAATTTAATGGATTAGTTTTTAAGATTCTCTGTTAACCTATTTTGGACCATATCGCCTTAAATAGGCAACGAAAAAAAATTTGGTAGAAGAACATATTGTTTATTTTTCGTGACTAACAAATGGTATAAATTTCATTGCAAAAAAGCTTAGGGCGATTTGAGGGTTAAATAAATATTTGGTCCATATCAGTTTTAGACAATCGATAAAAAAACATGTATTTGCATGTTAATCCTTTCACTTTCAAAAAAAGGATATAATGATTTGCGGTAATTTAATAACTCGTTTTATGATTTAATTCGCGATTTAATTTTGTTTTTTACTGTTCAACAAATTAACCACAATTGCAGTAAAAATGAACCACATGTGTAGTAAAAAATAAACAAACATTTATTTGTTTTATTTTTTAAATAAAAAAAAAACTACTGTATAAAATGAATGTAAAATCATAATACAGTAGTTTGATGTGGTTTGTTTTTTTAAATGAACTAGAATTGTAGTCAAAAAAAAAACAGTTTTTTTTCATTTAAAAATAAAGATACAACTCAAACAATTACAAATGTTTAGACCAGAATAGATTAGATAGCAGATTAAGTTCTCCAAATTTCAGATGTAATTTTCTACCAAAAAATTTTGCTAAAATTTAATTTTTTAAAAATATTAATTGCCTTCAATGCTCATTCTGAAAATGACAAAAAAAAAGTGCAAAAATCAGTACACAACCATAAAACCCGTACTTTTGCGTACTGTTTTAGGTGATTTGGTTAAAACTGTACTTTTTATAAGAAGCAGTACATGTACTGCGAAAAACAGTACGTCTTGCAACCCTACCTTTAAGTAAGGGACAATTAACACGCTAGCCACCCCTTTCCAACCATATCCACTATTTAGCAGTCTTGGTGATACGAATTGTCAAATTATTGTAAATTCTCTGTTGACAATGACATTTCGTATCATTAATATTGGGAAATAGTAGATATAGGTGTACTGGTGTGGATAGCGTGTGAAACTCTAAATGCCTCAAAAATTCAAACTGCCTATATTTAGTTTTGGAACAAAAAAAAACGGTTTTTTTTAAATTGCTCTTTTTGAAAAATGTTCGTTTAAAATATATAAGGGAATATTGCTAAAACTCCAAAATATTTAAATATGGTCGTTATTTTTTTATTAAAAAAGATATGATTTAATTATTATTTTAGTATTCCCTGGAGTATTTTCCGATTACCGGGAGTAAAAAGTAGGGAATTCGAAAACCCTAATTATGTTACAGAAAAACAATTGTAATTGCAGTTAAAAACCACAACTACTGATAACTACATAAACAACTGTGATATTGTAACTGTCGAACTTTTTTGAGTGTAACTAATATAGATTACATAGATTTCGAACTCTTCTTCATCTTTCAAAAATACACAATCGTTCAATCACATTCAAATATTTTTTTGTATAGGTATACCACTTATGTCCAACACATTCTTATGAGTTACGTGCACTGACAGCTAATGACAAAGAGTTTGATCTCTATGTTATCTATGATAGTAACTAACAAGAAGCTACTGGCATATTACGGACTGCCAACAAAATGTGTTAAAAATCGCAAGTGAAAATGTTCGGATTAGAAAGCTTTAATTCTTTTCTTTCTATAGAAAAAGTTTGGCTATTTGACTTGCATTTCTTTTTCTTATAAAGTGCAATACTTTTTTCTTATTTAGAATGGCAAGTCCATTGGAAGGAGCTTTGGAAATTCTAAGGATGTGTCTGATATAATGACTGATAGTTTTAAGACGCAGCTCGTCAATATGGGTACTCGTGCTCAAGCCTGTAAGTAATTTTCATAAATACGACTCTAACAATTTTGATAAAAATTTGTATTCCTTATAACAGTTAAGGCAAAGTTGCGTTGCCTTCATGAATATCATGTTCGTCTATTACATAATGTCTTACCAGCTCCCTCTGGCGTTGACATCGCTAACAATATTAAATATTTCTCTCAAACTCTATTAAGTAAGTTTAAAAGAATCTGTTAAAAAAAAACGTTTGATTTAAAATAATAATATCTCTCGCTCTCACACAATCTCCTTTTCTCTTTCAGCTGTCCTTAAAGATGTACGTACCTCACCACACGAACTTATACGCGATCCCTCTGAAGATCCCACTCGTATGTCTGCCTATCCCAATCTTGAATATGGAAATCTATACAATGCTTTAACTATGCTAATTGATGTTGCACCATGCATACAATATGGCCAAATTGGTAAGGAATTTAAAAAAAATTTTAATTTTTTGTAATTTTGAATTTTATTTTTCCCTGTTACAGTTTTTGGAAAAGCTCTATTGCAATGTTTATGCTGTATCTTACCCTTTTTAGATAAGGATTTAATTGATAATCTACCCTATTTAGCAAGCTCTACTATATCTGTATTACCCCCTGCATTACATCAAGATATTGTTAATGCTCTATGTTATTATATCTTACCATTTACTATAAGTGAGTAACAATTGAGAGCAAAGAAATTCGAATATTATTTAAAGTAATTAATATTTTATTCTAGCCCGAAGAAGTTCCGATGAACAAGAATCACAGGCCTGTCAATCGGTATCCTCCGTTATAATGATGGTTTTACAGTACTCTAATAATCCTGGTATGTCTTCTATTTATTATTCAGTTTTTTCTCTTGAATATTCTCATTTCTCTTTGCTTTTAACAGCTCATCATTGTCAACTCTTAGAATGTTTAATGACTCTTAAGCATAATGTAGTTAAGGACATTTTATGTGTTATAGCTTATGGTACTGCAGTGTCTAGATCTTCAGCGGCCAAATTATTATTTTACTATTGGCCAGCT
This sequence comes from Delia radicum, assembly GCA_021234595.1. Classification (NCBI taxonomy): domain Eukaryota; kingdom Metazoa; phylum Arthropoda; class Insecta; order Diptera; family Anthomyiidae; genus Delia; species Delia radicum. Next base: position 13,745,206 of record CM037851.1, read on the forward strand.
TTTGATCCTAATCTATTTGATCGAAAAGTCTTACTCTCAAAATTAACAAGTAAGTATAATTATTTTCTTTATCCTGAGTTTTGGACATAAACTATACATATTGGGCACCATTTCTGTAACCATTCATTATTTTTCTTTGGTATCAATCTTAGACGTCCTCCAGAAATTGGCATTAATATCTCACTCAGTTATTTTATCTCTTAGGATGTTGATTCCTGCATCCTTTTATTCATTTATTTACCTCATTTGAGATTAATTAGTTTCTTTCTTATTTAATATTAGCGTTTTCGAAAATGCACCAGCAGTTCGGGCAGGACGATAAGGAGGAAACTTTCTGCGTTTTTCCGTTCCGGTGGGAGTTTCCGAAAATCCGTCTTAGTGGATGTCGGGAGCTGGAAGGAACTTACATACTGAAATTCTTTCCATGGTTCAGGCAGGACGTCAAAAAGAAGACTGGTGGCCTTTTTCCCATCCCGGGGGAAATTTCAGACATTTCCGTCTTAGCGGATGTCGTCTCGGGAGGAGGAACCTACATAACAAATATTAAATCCTTACTTCAGTGTTTTAGGCAAGCCATTAAGTGAAGTTTTTTCCCATTTTAAACCTCCATTTTTAACTGGTCCCAAAAGGTACCATACCCCCAGGACCACATTGCTGATACTTTAAGTTTCCGTCCAAAGTTATGTACAAGGGGGCTTTTCCCCCTTTCCGTAGGAATTTCAAAAAATTCCATATTATCGCATGAAAATTTAAATTTTCTTACTTCAGGGGTTTTTGGAGACCGTTTAGGGGAAGATGTTTCCCTTTTTGACCTCCAATTTTACGCCTTTCCTGTCAAACATTCCCTATCAGTAAATAAGAGCACATATTTTAATTTAAGGCTTCTAACCCTATTAGTATGGGCAAGTCAAGTCAAGGGAAAACTTTCCCTTTTTGTCCCAAAAATCCGAAATTAGCGGACGTCTACGTTCTCCATCTTTTCGTGAACTGAATTTTAAACTACTTTTTGCACAGTCTATTCTCGTGTATGTATATCCTGACTTAACCTTGGAATCCACGTTTATTAAATTTTTTTAATTCGATTTTACATTTTAGCCTTTCCCAATTAAATTCATCTTTATATTTAATTATGATTTGATCCACGTTGGTCGCCATTTATGTTACGTTTCCTAATCTTTATTGGGATAACTTTCAGGGGTTCTTAAGGCGATAAATCGGTTAAGTTTTTCAGTAACGTTTTGTTTTCTCTCTTGCGGGCCATTTAGCAATTTTTTTCATGTTCTCCTCACTCTTTGCCATGTTATCATAATGTGGGTTAATCTTTTTGCTTCCTGTTCTTTCCAGATGACTTAGTCCCTTTTGTTTGCCAAAGAGAACATTGTCCAAATGCCGGTAATGCTGAGGCAGCTAAAGTTTGCTTCGATCATAGCATAAGCATTACTTACGCCCCGGACTGTCCTCCACCACTCTATCTATGCATCGAATGTGCCAATGAAATACATCGTGAACATGCTAATCTCGAATTCGGCGATATATTGCATCCCATGCAACAAGTTTCCATGGTATGTGAAAATAAAAATTGTCGCTCTTCTGAAAAATCAGCCTTTTCCATATGTTTCTCTACGGAATGTGCCAGTTATAATGGTAATCATCCCATACGCTATTGCTCTCAATGTCACAGTAATCGTCATAATTCACGGCGAGGTGGTGATCATGTTGTTCATCGTAGTTTACCACCAGCCTGGCAAATGGATCCAGAAATGCAAATGCATATGGTAGAATGTGTAGTAAGTCTGTTGAGAGAAGCGAAACCATTGAATTTTGAACCGGGAAAAGAGAGTTCAGATTCTAAGAAAAATGGTACTGGTGGAGCCGCAGCTGGCGGTAATGGTGTAATTCCAGATACTATATCTCTAGAAGAACGTCAAATGTTGGGTAGATATGGTATTTGGTTATTAGTAGGACGTTGTACTCCTACCGCTGATACTCCAGTAGAGATTTTAGGAAGAATTTTAAGTATGTTATTCCACTGGTTTCATGTAACCGCCTACTCCTACGATCCCAGCCAAATTGAAAGTACTATAGAAAAACTAAAAAATGAACATGTGGTGGGATGGCTTAAGGAAATCAATCGTATTCATTATAATGTAAGTATACTATTGAATAGAACCACCCAATAGCTGTCTAATAAAATAAAATTTTTTTTTTTTGCTTTAGACCTTTATTTCATGTTTATTACCCCATCCTCCGGAATATGCTCGAGTAGGTGGCCATTGGGAGACTTTAGCTTCCCGTACTGCTCATCTCAAAGAAGGTTTACAACGTTTAATTTGTTTGGTACCTTATGAAGTTATTACATCTGAAATTTGGGATTATGTAATGCCTCATTGGATGGAAGCTATTACTAATGATGTGGCCGAAAAGGAGTTAAATGAATTGAAAATTGTTTTAAGCAAAATTTTAGATCCTGAAATGTCTCCTCTAGGATTCGATGCTAAAACTATGTATAATTTTGTAGCCATAAGGTTTGAAAAGACCACTGCAAAGGTACAACAACAGGCTTTACGGTGGTTACAAATCCTTTCCAAACTGGGTATATTAATACCTTTGGTCCAGTTGTTTGCTATGTTTGGTGATGGTGTACGCATTATGAAATATGGTGTACAACATGAATTAATGCGTGAAAAAGATGGAGGAGCAAAAGGTGGCGTTAAGGCCTCAGCTAAAGATGCTAAGGATAATCCTCCTAGGAGAAGTTCTATTTGTTAGTTTTTTTTTAGCTCAAATTAACTTCAAATTGTTAAGTTTTTGCTTTAAATTTCAGCTCCTGTTGTTGAAGATGATTCTGGCAATACCTCTGCTATTTCAGACGATGAGGTTCCTACAAATCGTCATACTGAGTTCTCCACAGATGCAGAACATAATCTGACTTGCTGCATTTTAATGTTAGATATTTTGTTAAAACAAATGGAATTGCAGGATATAGAACAGCACATGGGTATACACACTTCAGTGTGTGAAAATGTGTCACGTTTAATGAAATGTATGGTCACGGCCGCTCGTGTGGGTCTAAGCAGTCATGTGTGCTCTTTAAAAGTAAGTAATAATTTTGATTTCAGAATCTTATTAAATCAATTTAAACTTTTGAAAACATCAATGCTTTTTCGCGTTAATAAGGCCATTGTTTTCCATTACATTTTTTTTTATTACTATATAATGAAATTTTTCCAATTAAGAAAGCTGGACTTAAATCGTAGATCTTTAAAAAGTTCTATCCAACCTCAATTAACGAGCTTTTAAGAGCTCAATCTTAATCTTCGATTCAAATATCTAAAGAGCTCAATCTTATCTTTAAAGAGTTTGTTCTATTCTTAAATAACTTTATTATAACTCTTAATGTATAAGAAAGAGT